>JABUQX010039062.1:67500-85302 GCA_015478945.1 Trachelipus rathkii
AGAAAATATTGATTTTTAAAACTTTTTCAATATTGTAATTTTTAATAATAATACAACCGAGTTATTCTTTTTCGAAAAGTTCTTTTTATTCAAAAAACCGCTTAATACTAAGTGTTGAAATTTACATATGTTATTTATATGACCAAACTCTATGCCCTGTCCAAATTTGACATCAATCTGTAGAGTAGAACGATTTTTATTAAACCTTGAATTTTTAAAAATTTTGGAGCGCTATAGCCTATACCATTCTACAATGTTACCTGCATTTTTCGGAGGTTTATAATAAGATTCACTAATAATAATAAGAATCGGAGAAAAATTGAAAATAAGCTATTTTTTTTAATAATTGACTAAAAAATACGCTGTAAAGACCATTTTAAAGGTATTTTAGGGTTTATTCGTCATTTCCGAAGGAAAAAGTAACAAAAAACATTCGGATACCCGAATATTTAAAATAGAAATTCGAAATTATCTAGCAACATTTCGGTTATAATAAGGATAAAAAAAAAATTAAAATATTTTTTTTTTTTATTAATAATAAGAATAATATTAATAATAATAATAATATTGAATAAGATTAATATATTATTAATAATAATAATAATATTTATATTGTATCATTATACTTTCTTGTAAAAGAGTTGACTTTGTAAATTTAAGAGAAACACTGAGAGAAAAATTAAATATTAATAATAGCTATAGGAATCACTACCATCCGTCGTAGAATAGGACTTAACGTGGGTGAAGGATGCCCTCGGTGAGTATTTAGATAATAAAAGTGGTTTCTGATATTGTCTACGAAACGACCGCAATGGTGAGTGATTTCCTGAACATTTTTGGAAGATTATTCCACAATTCATGCCTTATTGAGATAGCTCTCGGAGATTCGTAAGGTGAATTTCGACTTTGCATTGTAAGGAATTTGTCCAACACGAGATTGTTTATGTTTAAACCTTGGTTCCGTAAGCATTTCATGTTTGCCAAAAGATCATTGATGCAGTTCCGTTTGTGAAATTTAAAAGATGTCACTACATACTCCGCTTTATAAATATCTTTAAGATTAAGATTGAAAAAATTTTGAAATAGGAGGTTATGCTTAATGGCAGTTCCGTAGACCAGATGTTACACGAATTATTTTTTTTTTTGCGAATAACGATTGAGGTTGTAGCAAGTATTCACTTGCACAACCCCATACTGAAAGACAGTAGAGTATGTGAGGATAAACAAGACTATAGTAAAGGTTTTTAAAATATGTTTTGGAAAAAAATTCCTTATCTTAAGTAATGCATAGTTAGCATAGGATAATTTGGACTAATTAGACATGTATGTGTTCTTTGAAAGAAAGCTTGTCATCAAGGAGAACACCTAATAACTTGGCAGACGATAGCCGATTTATATAATATTATAATCTTTGGCTCTACATTTAGTTGAAACAGGTTTCTTTTGATTTGTTTTTACTAGGTAATTTGTTTTTGTAGATTTAGGGAGAGTCTGTTTGCCTTCTACCCATGTTATAATGATTTTTAATTCATTATTTACTTGTCTGTTAAGTGTGTTTATATTAGCGGTCGGAATATTACAAATTGCAGTGTTCACAACATATTTGAGAGTGATTGAACTGGACAATTTTGAAAAGTGCATTTGGTATATATATTAAAGAATAGTGGCCCAAGTATGGAGCCCTGAGGATACCGTGGGAAATTGAAGGTAAGTGAGGATAAATGGTCACCCTAAACGGACTATTGTGTACGGTCAGATAAGTATGACTGAAACATTTAGGAACCATTAGTGTGACCAGTCTCTCTAATCTGTTTCAGGAGTAGGTTGTGCGGAACTACATCGAATGCTTTCGAGAAATCTAATAGTAAAAGTACACACGTTTGTTTTTTCATTTAGTGCTTTGTATAGTTTTTCGGTAAGGAATATCAGAGCATCCTCTGTGTTGCGGTTTTTGGTGAAGCCAAAATAATAATAATAATAATAATAATAATAATAATAATAATAATAATAAAATAATAATAATAATAATAATAATAATAATAATAATAATAATAATAATAATAATAATAATAATAATAATAATAATAATCATAATCATAATCATAATAATAAAGAAAAGTAATGTTCCCTTCACTCTTAATCACCTGTTTCCAACTTGTGTTAAAAAGTAATAATAGAAATGAATTAAAATACCTTTGCATGATGAGGGCTTAACTTCTTCCCAATCGTTTCAGATTTTATGACATCATTGTTGACCTTCTCTTCGTCTAACATGGATTCCTTCTTTATTTCTCTCAACTCTGACTTTATAGATCTTGCTTCATCTAATTTTTCAATTTTAATGGTATATGTTGAAGCAAAGTATGTTTCACTGTCAGGAATGTTCTGAAAAAAATTTGAAGACTGTATATAAGCTTACTGGAATAGGATACAAATAAATTAAGTGATACACACCTTAGAAAAAGGTGAGTTGAAATCTCCTTCCTGATGAACCTCTTCCCTAACAGAGAATTTTCTCTTAATATTCACTTTTTAGATTTAGAAATTCAGTAAATTTATATTTGTATTATTATAGAAAATGTAACTTTTAGTACTATAATAAAAGTAAAATAATAACAATGTTTTTCCGTAGGACATTACAAATAAATTTAAAAAGTTATAAATATGTTGAAATTACCCAATAATAAAATCCACTAGTAAAACAGTTGAAATATCTATACTAATATAAGTAATGTAGCGAGAGTCTTAGATTCGATGTTTAGGATTGCATGTTTGTGATGCATTGAAATGACAACAACACTTACTGTGAAATCTCTATGCTGAAACGATGATGGCAGACAGGCCCCCAGTTGTTGGCACTCGCATCTGTTGTTTTATGCAACCGAATTGTAAATAATCTCCTGTTATAATTAACTTGATGATGGACCTGATGGATCCTCTGAATACTCTTGTGCTTAGCACGAACTTACCAAACAATCTTCTATGACCAAGATGAAAGTGCCAACTTTGCGATGGGTTCTTTTTTTAGCGAGGGCAAAATAGCATTTAAAAATTTTAGCCAAATAAAATTATTAAAAAAGATAAAATAAGCTTCAATATTATGACACAAACCGAGTAATATATATATAAGATTATATATATATATATATATATATATATAGAATATATATATATATATATAATAATAGTATATATATAATATATATATATATATATATATTATAATATTATATATATATATATATATATTACTATATATAATATATATATATATATATATATATATCTATATTACAGTGGAAGGCTCTAGACTTTGTGTGGGCCCTGGGCGAAATGGCAGCCTAAGACTTGCGTGCCCGGACGGTTTTTCGGTAGAAAACAGTTATTACAATATATAAGTATTTAAAATATCTGCAACCGTAGACAAACTTGATTTAAACCCTGGAGTTGGTAAGGAATATATAATATATATAATAAATATATATATATATATATAGATATTATATATATATAATATATATATATATTATATATATTAATAATATTGCGCAGCTCATGCGTAATGGGCGTTAAATCGTTAGCCTCTCATGCGCGCGAGAGCCTTATAAGCGGCCGGGCCCAGAGCGATTGCCCAGGTCGCCAAGCCTAGAGCTGCCACTGTATATATAATATTATATATATATATATATATATAGTATATAATATATATGATATATATATAATATATATATATATATATATAATATTATATATATATATATATATATATATATATTGCACGAAAAAGAAATATCGAAAAATACCCAAAGATAATAATAAAGAAAATAAATTAAATAAATAAATCAGTAAATGAATAAATAAATAAATTAAATAAATAAATAAATTAAATATTATTAAATATTTAATTTATAAACGGATGTACGGCAAAACTAAACGTTCTTGAATATTGTGTTCCTTTGTTACAAGAAAATATCCCTGCGTAGCAAAACAAAGGATCCAATATGCAAGAAACATAAAAAAAACACCAGACTTGAATTTGAATGCAATGAGGTAATCAGCTGATTGATTACAGACAGACAAGGACTGCCAATCACCGTATAATACTGAAGGTATTATATAATAATTGACAAATAAATATTAAAATATTTATTAAACTTTTAAAAATATTTAAAAATGTATTGCAATAACTTTTTGAATGAAATATTAAAACTCGAATGAAATATTGCACTTACTATGGAATTGCATACGAGACAAATACCTGTGATTTCCGAAACCTTGGTACACCTGTTACGCTGTGCACAAAGAGACAAACCTTAATTTGATTACACTTCACAAAATTATAAATAAATAATAATAATAATAATAACCACAGAGACAATTTTGCAAAAATAAAATATCGCCATTAAAAACTTATTAAAAACTTTGTGTTAACACTCTTTGGAACATTTTAATATTAAGAAATTAGAGGTCCATGAGAAACATTTTTTAATACATTTTCATAATTGAGGTGAGACTAACCAGCAGACGCTATCATTAAAACAAATTGCCACGTTTACCACCTATCACATGCTTACGATAGTAAATTAAAAGGGAAAAAGTCTTGCCTCATTCAAAACTCCAACTTTATACTTTGCAAAACTATCACCCCGATACGTTGACAGTTTACCCATCAAAGCACGCAGATTAGTAGAAAGCAAATATATACATTTTGCTCCTGATCCTCAGGTAAGAAGTATATTATTAATTAGGAGAAGAGGTGTGTCAATCTGTCAACACTGTTAGAACGATAAAAAAAAAAGACAAACACCTTCTATATCTCTCGCAAATGTTCAGCTTTTATGCAGTTTCAGAGCCTCACACACCAATTATACTTTATTTAAAAAAAATATTGCAAAAATTCATTCGCTCCAAATGCATATATAAATATTTATTTTATATATATATATATATATATATATATATATATATATATATATATATATTATATAATATATATATACATATAGATATATATGATATATATATATAATATATATAATAATATATATATATATAAAATATATAATATATATATATATAATATATATATATATATAGTATATATATATAATATATATATATATTTTATATATATATATATATATATATATATATATATATATATATATATATACAACCTTACATTAAAAATTGTGACGCAGTTTTAAATAATAATAATAATGATAATGATAATGATAATGATAATAAAAATCCTATTGCCGCCTCTTATAAAGTGAAGCTTCAAAGAACCGCAATACAAATTGTTATTACTATTAAATGAAAATTGAAAGACTTTGTACATATATATATATATATATATATATATATATATATATATATATATATATATATATATATATATATATAATATATATATATATATATATATATATATATATATAAATATATGTAAATATATATAATTTATATATATATATATATATATATATTACTGTCGGGACGGGCTATCTGAAAAGAACCATGCTCGACGGGAGGAATATAATAAAATAACTTTGGGAGATTGAATTAACAGCAAGTGTAATAATGAGCATGTTTCTTAGCATTACATTTAAGCCCCCCTTCTTCAAGCGCATTACATAGTAATTCTGCTTAAACCACATTCTCGTTAGTACGCTTGTGAGAATTGTTTTCTTTTTCCATGGCGGGTTTCTTCAGTTCTTCTATCGTACTATCTCCCATTGAACGACTTAAATAATCAGCAATGATATTTTCCTTCCCGCTGATATGTTGTGAAAGGAATCTAAATCTTTGTAAAAACAGTGCCCATCTCATGATCCTTGGGTTCTCGTACTTTTTTTATTCATTGCAGCTAAGGGCCGATGATCTGACTGCAGAATAAATTCCTTTCCGTATAAATAGGCTAGTACTTTTTAACTCCGGTTACTATCGTCAAGGCTTCTTTTTCCATAATACTGTAGCCTTGTTGGCTAGGAGAGAGCATTTTACTGCCATATGCTATAGGATGTAATACTTCGTTTTCCTCCTGCAGAAGGACAAAACCTAAAGAAGTGTCCGAAGCATCCACTTGAAGAGGGAACACTTTATCAAGGCATGGCATCTTCAGTATGGACTTTGAACTTAAAGCCTTTTTCAGCTCCTCAAACGCTCTCTGGTTTTTTCTCGTCCCAACGCACTTTCGTCAGCTGCCCCTTCTTCTTCTATTTCTGCGTAGTTTTTCACAAATTCTCTATAATAAGTTGTCAAACCAAGGAAGGATCTTACTGGTTTCTTATTTCTTGGAGGTTCAGCTTTCATAATTTTATTTACATTCTCTTCCTGCAATCCTTTTACACCGTTGCCTATATGGTGACCTAAAACTTCGACATTGGATGCAGCGAACTCCTACTTTGAAGGTCTGATTGTGTAACCTTCGCTCTGCAATTTTGTTAGTACTTTCGATATCGTGTCCATGTGATCATGCCAGGTCTTAGAATGCACAATAATATCATCAATGTAAAAATCTACATCATTAATGCCGTCCAATATCCTCCTCATTGCCCTGACCAGTGTAGCCCTTGCAATGACTCTCCCAAACTGCCATTTCTTCTTTTTATACTTTCTATGCACTACCTCCTTTCGCTCGAACACCACCTTTCTTTCATAAGACATCTCCCAGAGCCTCCTGATCATTTTTAACATTCGTTTCGGGCCTTGATTGTTTATATTGTTTCTCTTATTTCTTTGCTTCCTCTTACTCCGGCACATTTCTTCATACCCGCTAGTATTACCTTCTTTGTACGACTATACTTTTTATCAAATCATTCTCATCCACTTCGACGTCTATCCCTTTACGTTTCATCTTCTCTACAATGTTACGGCTCTTATTTCTGGTGAATGCAGGAGTATTTACATTATATTCATAGCTTCGGTCTATTCTTCTCTGTCTCACCTCAATTACTTCCTTACTACTACCACTACTACCAAGGTTCTCCTTTGTTTCATCTACTAATGATTTATATTTCTTCACCAACAGTTTTCCCCATCGATTCTGCAAAATCTTTACTTTTATCGTTTCCGCCCCCTTCCTGTGGGCTTTCTTGGCTTATCTGGCCAATAAAACTACTGCTGTATCTTACTCTCTCCAACTCTTCTAACTCCTTGATAATTATTCATTACTTGATTATGAGTTATGCTCAGTTCTTTAGCATTGACATTCTCCGCTTCATTATTCTTCTTCTCCTCCACTTCTTGTACATGATTTACCATCTCTCTTTCATCTTCATATTTCTTTCTTTGTTTACGCACTGTCACGTCGCGCCTTTTCTTACCAATACTGCTATTATTTCCCTTTTCAAAATACATCTTATCTTCAAGGCTCTCTGCGACCTCCTGTGACGTAATCCTCTCAATGGGTATCATTTCCGGACACTTGCTTGCAACATCTTCCAACGTTAACCTCTTGTTGGAATTTCAATTTTCTTTCATGAGCATCGCTCAACTCTTTATTCTTACCCTCTTTTGGGTCACCCAGAATATCTTTATCAACTTGATTTCCTATGATTTTCTTCAGTACAGAATCTTTAATCAATAAATATCTCCCTTCACTTCATCTCTCTACTGTACGCCAAATTCTTCGTAAAATAATATCATTTTTCTGTTTAACTTTTGGTACTGAACAATCTTGTACGTGATCTGGTGTCATTTCGCCTTCTGCGTGTGACATTTTTACTGGAGTAGCAATTTCAATATTAAGGGCACTTTCCGTTTCCTTTGACTTTCTGTACTTTAATATCTCAGTTATCAAATAATAGGTCTTTTGTTGGCCCTTCGGAGTCCTTTGCTGGGATCGTTGTTAGATTGCTTTTACAGGAGGTCCTTCCTCAGATACGATCATGATAACACCTCTCTCTCTCTTGATGGTTGCAAAATGGGTAATTCTGCATCTTCCACATGACCCTCTTCTGGATGCGCCTGACGAGTGAATCCACACTGTAACGCCCTTCTTCACCTTTCCACGATGAGGATAGTGAACTGATTTGAGTTACTTCGTCCTGCCTTGCGCTAGGACACCAGCTCTGATCATGGGAACAATCATCAGTTCTTCCTACCATACATATATCTTCCCCTGATCGCCGGCTTTTCACCAGATATGAATAGGTGCCTTCGTCCCTCACAGAGCCTAGTCTGCGGACGCCATAATACTGTAGTCTTATCTCTCTCTGTCGATTTTAAATATGTTAAACCTCTGCTACCGTTTGAGAAAGGCGAACTACGGCAATCTCTGGCTATAGCCTACGAAGTGTTGGCACTAGAAGCACGTCAGCACGCCTCTGGGCTCACTTGATTAGAAAGCTTCCCCATCTTCGCTTATAAACATTTAGCCCCATTATTTCTTTTGAGTAATACCGTGGTTGTAGCTTTCTGTGGACTTTCCTCACACTACCTAAAGAGATAGCTATTATTATTAGTTCAGTTTCAAAGCTGCTTCCAGACCGTGATTATTTAATAAACTAGTTTTGTAACCTAAAAGTAAATTTTCCGAACTCTTGCGATAATCTTCAGTCATTTCTTTATCGTTTTTCTTTGCTGTTATCTATCGTAAAGAATTTCCAGTAGTTCATCAAATGTCTTGACGTTAGTTGTTGTGGACCATGTTTACAAGACTCAGATATTATCTGTTCATGTAAACTTCGGATTACTCATCATCAATCAGACAGATTCAAAATTTAGAGCAAGCACCACTCTTCAATGGGTTCATATCACCAATAAGGTTTGTTTGTGCAGCCTGGCAATTTGTTATCTCCGATATAAGCTTTCATTTCGGCACCAACAGCCCAGAACTGAATCCAATATATAGTATATTTTTCTTAGGGATGCATTACAACGCCTGTTTTCTGAAAAGACCATAACTCAATATTATTGACTTTCACCAACAAAAATTTCTGGGATCTTTAACTCGGGAGTTTCATCATAGAGAACTGGCCACAGGAGAAGGTGGCTGCAGCTCGTGTTTACGCTGGTTTTCCTCTGCATCAAGTTTCATTCGCAGCATTCTTTTCTCTGATTCTCTGGCGTCTTTCTCTGCCTGAAGTCTCCTCTCTTCTGCTTCTGTTTCCGCCTTAAGTTTCCTTTCTTCTGTTTCCAGTCCTCCTCCGCCTTAAGTTTTCTTTCCTCTGTTTCAGCTTTGATTCCTTTCTCCAAGTTACGCCTGCAATCTACGCCCTTCCTTCTCTAACTTCTGCAGCTATACGACGTTGTTCTAGCCTTCCGCCTGAATCTTTCTGTATTTCAAACTCTTTCTTTTGCTATTTTTCCCTCAATCTCTATTTCTTATGGCTTCTCTTTCGCTGAAGTCCCTAATCCTGGCAAAAGTTTACGACCTCAACCCCACTAAGACCAAGTCCTTTACATAGCTCTAACAAAGCCTCGTTGCTAGCCATTTTATCTTGAGTACCACTAGTTTAGCCCAACAGTCAAATTTCAACTGTCAATAAAATCAATTATCGATTTTTCATTCAAGCTTATCAGTGTCTCAATATATATTGACACGCAAAAACCTCGGATATATGGGAGCAGCAGCGTATATGTTATACAGTATATATATGTTGGCAGAGAGCAGCATATATATATATATATATATGTTAAGGTTATATAGAGTGGAATGCATATATAGTTATATATAGTTATATATATATATATATATATAGTGTTAAATTCAAATATGATTTTATCGAAAACCGTAAAAATATAACCCCAATTACTTTGGACGAACTTTGAAAAGTACAGTCAATACGCCTTACTCACAGAAAACGAAATTCTGCATCGGATGAACGTCTTACGGAACTTGTAGATCCGTCCACCTACAATAGGCAGATATATACGCAAAGATATTTTTTTTAAATATATACATATATAGTATATTTCCTTACCGACATAAACAAACACCATATATAATAGATATATATTATTATTATATTATTATTATATATATATATATATATATATATATATATATGAGATATATATATATATATATATATATATATATATATATATATATATATATATATATTGTATATATATATATATATATATATATATATATATATATATATATATAATATATATATATATATATATAATATATATATATATATATATATTAATATATATATATTATATATATATTATTATTATATATATATATTATATATATATATATTATATATAATATATATATATATATATAGTTATATATATATATTAGTATATATATATATATATATATATATATATATATAATAGTATATATTATATGTATACATATATATTATATAATATATATCAAAAAAATATATATAAAGAAAATATAAAAACAACGTTAAAGAGCAAAGTGTTAATAGAACTAAAACTCAAATATTCTGAAGTGTCAAACTTTATGAAAACAATACAACGTAAACAACTAATGTGTATTGAAGAAACAACGTTTTATGAAGCTCAGTGCCCTCTGCAACATGCAAATGCCTGGATTGATAATCAACGGATAAAACACCAAACCACCCTAACACTAAACCACCGACGAACAGGAAGCCCTTATAATGTGATGCACTGGTAAAATGACAACAATACCAGAAATTCCATTTGTTACTGATAGCAGGCCCCAGTTATAAGCTGGTACACTCGCATCTGTTGTTTTATAAACTAGATCTGTAACAATCTCCTGGATTATAGAATGATAATGGATCCATGATCCTGAATACTCTAGTGCTTGCATAACTGTACTCAGATAATTCCAGCAATCAAGAAAGTATTTCCAACGGTAGTTCTTTCTTAAGTAGGGCAAAATAGCATTTAAAAGAGATTTAATATTATTAAAAAATTATTTAAAAAGATAAAATAATATAAATTAGCTCCCATTTTTGAAGGAAACCTTTCTCTTTTGCGTTTATATTCTTCACACACTCATCCTTCCATAAAATATATTTACAAACCACCATTCATCCATTACATTATATATACACATGATTATGCGAATTTCACTTTCTAGATAACACCACAGATATCCTACCACCACATCCTGAAAAAGTGGGGAGAAAGAATTTCCCACATCGTATGTCCTGCGTGTCGAAGTCGATTTTGCAAGGGTAGAAGTTAGTTGAGCGTCATCGCCACCATCTTCAGTTAGAACAACACATGCATGCCTCGGAGATGGTCGACCGTGTTCAGACCCTAACTTTCGGGCGAAACAAAGGAATCAGCAAGATGTAATGCTCGAGGAACAAAATGTTGAGAGAAGAGTATAGAGAGGCGATAAAGATGAAAGGGCAAATTTGATTCGCTCGCTGTGACTGAAACAAAGATGAAAGTAAAAGGTGAAACAAGTGGTGTGATGAAATGTGTGGGGCAAAGCTGGTGTGGGGAAGAGAATGAGAGGAAGAGAAGGAGTTGCAATTTTATGAGTGACCCAGCAGCAGCTGCAGACTTTTGATTGTGTGAGTCCTAATTCCTGGAATATTAAATTTAAGTTTGCAGGTACTAAGGGTGTGTGGTTAGACGTAGTGGTCCATCTGAGTGGAAACGTGTTGAAGAGAGTACGATTTTTTGGGATACCTGAATGATGTTCTGATGGTGAGTAGAAGTTTAGAGATTGATAGTGTGTTAGTATCCGAATGGTTAGATAGTGATCAAAAAGGATGGTATAACAGGTGGTTTTGTAGGTGGCGGGAGAAAATGAATGGTAGGAAGGTGATTGGGATTTCTGTAAAGAGAGAGGTATGTGTGGCATACTTTAAACACAATTATCCATAAGTATACGAGAGTTGGGTAGGTAGAGATGGTATCAGAAGTGAAAAGTATGATTGATTTTGTGTTGGCAGCAAGCTGAGATGTTAGCATGCAAGCTGATGTTGGGTCCAGAGTATTAGAATTGATTATTCACCTATATGTTCCTATAAATTAAGTTAGTAGCTTGATGGAGAGGAAAGGTGATACGAAAGGAAGCAGGTAAAAATTAAGAGAGAAGTTAAGTGAGTAAGAGTAATATGATAAGTGCAGAGCGCTCGCTAGTAATTCATTGAATGTAATGTTGATACCGAACAAAATCTGGGGCAAATGAAGGAAGCAAATCGTTAGTAGTGCAAAGGAAGTATGTGGATGTGCTAAAAATAGAAAGTAAGAATGTTAATGTTAGAATGGTGGAATGAAGAGGTGATGAAAGTGGTTAAAGGTAAAAAAGAAGCATGATTGTACTAAAGCAACATAGTTTCAAAAGAAAGATGCTTGAATTATATAAGGAGGAAAAAAAAGAAATACTAAAAGATGTGCCTACGTAGGAGAAAACAAGAGGTAAAAGAACAGTTTGGAAAGGAGGATGAATGGAGACATACAAGGAAATAGGAAGCTCTTTTGGAAGCAAGCGCGCAAGAATGAGAATAAGGGGAATCTGCTAGAATAATGAATAGATAAGTTTAATCACAGTTGATGTGAGGGAGGAAAGAACACTTGAAAATCTGCACAATAGTAACAGTAATGATGAGGTGTTAGTGGAATGTGTGTTTGATGGTGCAAGAAGGAATAGGTATTTGGGATGAGGTTATTAGTAAGGAGGAGGTAATGGGCAGGTGAGAAAGTTGAAGAATGGTAATGGTAAATCTGCAGAGCATGAAATTACTAGTGAAAAACAATTGAAGAGTGGGAGGCGAGAAGGCATTTGATTTGACTAGCTGTAATAAAGGTTGAGGGTACAGTTCCTAAGGATTGGAGGAGAAAGGCTAGTACCCTTTGGTATAAGGGAGATAATGGGAACTGTAGAAATTATAGGGGAATAAGTTTATTGAGTGTTGTAGGAAGGTATGCTGGTATTTTGGTCGAAAAGAGTGTCGAGTGACTGAGGGACTGATTGCGAAGAACAAGGTGCGTTTAGAGGGCAGAGTGCGTGGATCAAACTCACATTGGAAACAATGATTATAAAGAAATAATAAATTATATTAGGTTTTAGCATTTTACAACAGGCGCGATAGAGTTATATTAAAGTTTTTGTAGTAGGTAAGAGATATATGGTGTTGGTGGTAGGCTTCGAATGAAATCAAAGTATGTATGACGATAGTAGCGTGTAAGAACAATTTGGTGTCAAATGGTGATTATTGATTAATAGCGGATGAGATCAGGGTTGTGTTATGTCTCCCCTGGTTATTCAATGTGTATGGATGGGGTTATGAAAAAAGAATTGAGGTGGGTGGCAGGAAATGGTGTTAGAATGATGGAGAATGGAGAGAGTGGTGGTGCCCCACCTAGTTGCGGATGATTTGGTTCTCTGTGGCGAGTCTGAAGAGAGTTTGAGAGATTTGGTGGAGATAGATTTGGCAGGGTATGTAAAAGGAGGGGGTTTGAAAGGAAACCAGATAGCAGTAAGAGGTTGGGGAGTGAGACAGTCCTCAGGAAGTTATGTTGATGATGAGCAGCTGAGCAAGTGTCTTGAGTTTAAATATTTAGGTATGTGTTGATGAGAAGGAAACTGATGATGAGTGCAGTAGGAAAGTTAGAATGGCAGAAGGTGGCTGCAATTAAATCTGTTGAATGTAAAGGACTAAGTCTTGAGTGCGCTAGAGTCTTACATGAGGGTGTTAGTACCTGTGTTATCTGTATGGTAAAGTGAGACTGAGTCCAACATAGTATAGATCTAAAGTTCAATGTGTCTGGATGACAATCTTTGGGGTATGTTAGGTGTGAAAAGGGATAATTAAGGTGCGGAGGAATGACTATAGAGAGTGGTGTGGTGAGAAGAAAAGGGTAAATGAGAGAATAAATGAAAGTACAATAATGAGGTGGTTTGGTCATATGAAAGGATGAATGAAAGTCGGTTAGTTAAGTGATGAAGTTAGTGGTGAGTGTGTTGGGAACCGGACCGGCTGGGAGATCGAAGAGAAAGTGGACGAGTCGAGAATGAAAGTCTGAAGGAGAAATGGAGTTTACAGAGGCGAGAATAGTTAGTATGATAGGAGAGAATGGCGGGTTTTGTATGGGGCATGGTTGTAGTCCACCTGGCCAGGGGAGATAAACCCTTACATTGACGATTTACCAGTGAGGGTCCGTCGCGGTCCCATGATGCCTAGGTGATTTTCTGTCCGTGACGCCTCACCAATGCTCACGCAAAGTGAGGGCGTAAGGCTGGCTTTCTTTCGACGCGTTTGTCGCGTTCTCCACTGTTTTCCGATGCTTGGTATTAGCACCTTACCCCATCCGGGTGAGGAAGGAAGAAAGAGTAGTACAGGCAGGGCAGTATAGAGTAAAGATAGCATATATATATAAGGTTGCTATATATATATATATATATATATATATTAAGTTATATATATATATATATATTATGTTAGGTATATATATATATAAAAATAAAGTTAATGAATATATATAATATATATTGACTATTTATATATGTATAGATATATATATATATATATATATATATATATATATATTGTTATTGTTATTTATATATAAATATATATATATAAAGAGAGTATCCTAAAGTATAACGTCTCCGTCAGTTTTGAATTTTTGTTTTTTTTTAATATATTGCTACTATATGATACCAACAAATGAATTCCAGTAAACGTGGACAGATCAAAAGTTCGAAGTGTATTTTTTTAAATAATTTTGCACATTTTTGTTAAATAATCATATTATAACGAAATATATAATGTAGTAGATTGCTTCTCTCAGAAAGTAACTAATATATTATTTAAATCAAAGGTATAATATTACATAAATAAATGAACAAAATAAATAAATTATTTTTTTTTCATAATTTAAATATTTCAAAAAGTAATGAAACAAAGAAAATAATTAATTTTGAAGCATGTCTTTAAAGCTTATTTCTAAAAATATAAAAAAAAAAAAAAATAAAAAATAAATTATTTCGATGGGGGACAGAGGGGGACGTTTTCCATACCCCGTAGGGGAGGGGCGGAGGAACCCCCGCGACACCCAAATACCAAAGAGCGGGGGTTCCGGAGACCCTCCCCGGAGGGGGGGAAATAGTCCTACCCTGTCGTTCCCCGGACGGAGAGACCCCGACTCCTGCCATCTTTGCGGTTTACCCTTGGGTATTCCTTTAGTTAAAAAAAAAAAAAAAAATTTAAAAGTTACGGATCCGTAAAACGTAACTGGTCCTATATATTTTTAATCATGTCCGTTACCACTGAAATTCATTGTTGGTATAATACAGTAGTATTTAAAAACACAAAAAATTAAAAACTGATCTGCAATATTAAAATAGAAAGAAAAATATAAAAAAAAAAAATATATATATATATATATATATATATATATATATATATATATATATATATATATATATATATATATATATATATATATATATATATATATATATATATATATATATATATATATATATATATATATATATATATATATATATATATATATATATATTATCAAAAATTATAGTTATATAGAAAATATATATAAGATGTGAAATATATTTACACGAAAAAAATATCGTCCAAATAATAAATATTATATACCAAAAATATTTAAATATCGAGAAATACCCAAAGATAATAATAAAGAAAATAAATTAAATAAATAAATCAGTAAATGAATAAATAGTAAATAAATAAATTAATAAATTAAATAAAATAAATTAAATATACAATATTAATTTATAAACGGATGTAATGGCAAAATTAAACGTTCTTGAATATTGTGTTTTTGTTATGTAGTGTCATCCCTGCGTAGCAAGACAAAGGATCCAGAATGCAAGGAAACGTGAACAGCTGACGCGAAATGAATGCAACAAGGTAATCAGCTGATTGATTACAGACAGACAAGGCTTACCAATCACCATATAATATCATTTACAGTGGGTTATACTGACAAATAAATATTAAAATTTTAATAACCTTAAAAATATTTAAAAATGGCTGTACAACTTTGAAAATGAAAATATTAAAACCTGAATGAAATATTGCACCACAGGAATTGCATACGAGACACATGAAAACTGTGATTTCCTGAAACCTTGGTACACCTGTTACGCTGTGCACAAATAGACAAACCTTAATTTGATTACACTTCACAAATATATAAATAAATAAATAGCTAATAATCACACTGAGATAATTTCGTAAATGTAATATCACTTTAGAAACCGATAAAAACTTTTGTGTTAACACTCTTTTGGAACATTAAAATAATAAGAAATTAAACAAATAATGATATCACAATTGAGGACTGTACACACTGACAAACGGTATTAGTAGACTACACTCCAACCCAGCAGACGTTATCATTAAAACAAATTGCCACGGTTGTCACTGTCACATGCTTACTCCAGTAAACTTACTTTGCACCATCACCTTTATTGATACTTTACATATTATCAATCAGCTAATGCAGATTCAGGTAGAAAGTAAAATACATATATTTAAGCCCTGATCCTCAGGTGTATAATGTTAATAGGAGAAGAGGTGCCTAATCTGTCACTGTTAGAACGTGAAAAAAAGACAAATACCTTCTAAATCTCTCGTAAAATGTTCAGCTTTTATAGCTTCAGAGCCTAACACCACTTATACTTTATTTAAAAATATTGCAAAATTCATCTGCTCCAAACATATATAAATATTCACCTTTACATTTTAATCTGAATTGTCTATATACACATATGTTATATGATATTATTATATTACATATTATATATATAGTATATAGTTATTACATACATATATTAAGAGCATAGTGAAGAGTTGTTAGGTTATTACATAAGGTTGCTTATTAGCAGCAGTATATTATTATTGCTATTACATATTACTATTACATATTATTGTTATATAATATGTTATTATTAGATATTATTATTACTTATATACATATATATACATTAAGGCATACATATAAGATATATATATTATTATATATATATATATATAAGATATACATTATTATATAGTTGAGTTATATATTATATATATATATATATATATTATTATATATAGTATATTATTATTATGTTATATATATTATTGTTAAAGTATATATTTATATATACATACATATATTACTTATGAGAGATAGTGAGGTATATTAGTATAAAGAGATATATATATATATATATATATATATATATATATATATATATATATATATATATAAGAGTATATATAAAAATATCAGTTATTATATTTATATATATAAAATAGATAAAAGAAGAGTAAATATATATATATATATATATATATAAGTATATATATACATACATTTAACTTATATTAAAAATGTGATGAAGTTTAAATACAATAATATACACGATAATAATAATAATAATAATAATAATAATAACACACACACACACACACACAAATAATAATACACAATAATAAGAATATTTTAATAATAACCTATTTCGCCCTTATAAAGTCGCAAATACAATTGTTATTATTACTATTAAAAAATTAAAAATTTGTACAAATATATATATATAGTAAAGATATATATATATATATATATATATATATATATATATATATATATAGTGTATAGTATATATAAATATATATATATATATAGTAGTATATATATATATATATATAGTATATATATATATATATATATTTATATATATCTGAAAAGCAACTATGCCTTGACGGGAGGAATATAATAAAGTTGGGAGATTCACTATCAGCAAGTAAAAATGAGGAGTGGCGTAACGAAAAACGCAGCGCGTTTCTGACGATAAATGCGAAAATGGTTAAACAACCGCCTCCATTGAACCAGCACAAC
>JABUQX010039063.1:0-5000 GCA_015478945.1 Trachelipus rathkii
GCGTAGTGAGATATCTGACTGGGGAGATAGTGAGAGAGGTTCTAATAGATTAGATGCTGCTTTCTCGACGTGTGACAATATTAAAAGATTTGATGTGCGCAACTATTGGAGACCCATCGATGGTGCGACCTTCTGGCGTACTTGTATAGGTTTCACAGTTCGAACATCTGAAAATATACAGCTTTGATTAAAATAAAAAATGAATTAACATCGCCTCTTAACGATGTTGACATACTCGAGGACTAATACATATAGTCATGGTGTAATCTATGATATTAACACCGAAACAGGTTTACCGTAAAATGCGATATACAGGAGTGCACTAATAAACTATCAGCATGGATTACCGTTTACTTTCTCTCTGGAGCGAGGAAATGAAGGTGTGTTGAACCCAAAAATATGCAGAAAATGATTTAGTGTTTGCAGGTGTATTGATATTACATCCGTTCATAAGGGTGTTGAAATCTCTGGAGAATATATAGGAACTTGCTCAATTTAATACGAATTCCCTCATGTCCCATGTTTAGATGAAATTATAAGTTTAAAAAAAGCGTGTGTTTACTGTTATTTATTATAATGTTCTTTCCTTGAAAATTATATGTAAAAAAATGAAACTTGTTTTACTTCCCCCCATGTAACTTTATTGGTTAAGATGCTAGTGATGGCTGTTTATTCGTGCGGCTGTTGTTAAGTATTGTTATGTTCATAGTTTAAACTTTACCGTGGTAAAACTTTTTATGTTAGCTGTTATCCTAATAAAATCAATAGATCTATAGAATCATGGAAGGGTAGGATGGTGGGTGGGTGGTTTGAATTACTGATTAACTGATTTACTGCTTTAGGGAATGTAAAATGTAAATTTTTTTACGTTATACACATAAAAGAATAAAATTTTTAGTAAAAACAAAAAGTTTTAAAGAAATAAAATTAAAAATAGATAATTTTTCTTTTACAAACAAAAAGTTTTAAAGAAATAAAATTAAAAATAAATAAAAAATTTTTAAAAACAAAAAGTTTTAAAGAAATGAAATTGAAAATAAATAAGTTTTTTTTAAAAAGAAAAAGTTTTAAAGAAATGAAATTAAAAATAAATGAAAGTTTTTTAAAAACAAAAATTTAAAGAAATGAAATTAAACAATAAAATAAATAAATAAATAAAAAAACAAACAGCGCGATACTGATGTTAAATGAATATTTACAACATCAGCTTCGTACCTGTTCGTTCTGTATGCATTGTTTAGTTACTTTACTGTTGTAAGTATGGAAAACTTTGTTATTGTTAGCCGTTTATTCGAGCGTAAGGTATGTTAGGTTTTGTCATTGTACGTTATATACTTAGTTCAGGCTATTATATGTTAGCTAATTGATGTAAAACTTTGTTACCGTCAGGCATATATTCGTGGCCAGTATATAATTAGCGTTAGTTATGGTAAAATACTTTATAAAAATAACTTTTTTAAGTTAAAAATACCATTTTTATTTAGTAGAGATTGAAAAAAGTAAGAATAGGGTACGTTCTGTATGCAATGTTAGTTACTTTACTTTGTTAAGTATGAAACTTTTGTTAATGATATTTACTATTTATTCGTTTTAAGATGTGTTAGTTTGGGGGTGCTACATTAGATCTTAGTTCAGGTTATAATGGTTAAGCTTATGATGTGAAAAACGTTGTTACGTTAGCAAATATTTGTTGGTCAGTATTCATAATTGTTAGGTTATGATAAATTTTTGTTTTAAATTTACTATGTTAATGCTAAAAATAAGTGATATGTTAGAAGATATGTGTTGGAAAAAAAGTGCAGAATAGGGTAATGGTCTGTATGCAACGTTAGTTACTTTCCTGGGTTGTTAAGTATGGTACTTTGTTAATGTTGACTGTTTATTCGTGTTTAAGGTATGTTAGGTTTGATGTTATACCATTTTATTCTTTACATCAGGTTTATTTTATTGTGTAGCTTTATTTATGGAAAAACTTTGTTATGTCAACATATATCGAGGGTTAGTATAAAAAAGAACTATTTTTTTGCTATGTTTATCCAAAAATTTGATACTCGAAATATACTTTGAATCAATAACAATACCTAATAGATTCAGGGTTGGACGGAAGGGAGGAATGGTAACTTGATTCACTCGATTCAATGATGTACTAGTTAAGAGTATGTTCAAAGGATTGTAAATCTTTTACGTTATAAACTAAAAAATAATAAAATTTTTAGTAAAAACAAAAAGTTTTAAAGAAATAAATTAAAAAGTAAATAATTTTTAAAAAACAAAAATTTTAAAGAAATAAAATTAAATAAAAATAAAAGCTTTTTAAAAACAAAAGTTTTAACGAAATTGAAATTAAAATAAATAAAAGTTTTTTAAAAAAACAAAAAGTTTTAAAGAAATAAATTAAAAATAAATAAAAGTTTTTTAAAAAACAAAAAGTTTTAAAGAAATGAAATTAAATTAAATAAAATATAATAAAATAAATAAACAAACACAGGCGATAATGATTTTGTAAAAATGAATATTCAAACGCATCAGCTGCGTACCTGTTCGTTCTGTATGCATTGTAGTTACTTAACTGTTATTAATATGAACTTTGGTATTGTGAGCAGTTTATTCGAGCGTAGAGATGTTAGGTTTTCATTGTAACCATTTTATATTCGTAGTTCAGTTATGATATGTAGCTTATTAATGTGGAAAACTTTTTACGTTAGCTTATTATTCATTGATCAGTATGATAAGTAGGTTTAGGGTATGATAAATTTTTGTAAATCATTATGTTTATGTAAAAATATCCATGATTGTTAGAAATTGTGGAGTTACGTTCTGCGCTCAATTGTTAGTTTAACTTTACTGTTGTTAAGTATGGAACTTGTTATGTTAAACAGTTTATTCGGCTTTAAAGCGGTGTTAAGTTCTGTCGTTTGGTACATTATATTCTTAGTTCAGATATATGACATGTTAGCATTATTAATGTGAAAACTTGTTGCGTTAGCATTATATTCGTTGTGAGTATGATAATTAGGTTAGTTATGATAAATTTGTTAATGTCTACATGTTAATGTAAATTACAACGATATGTTAGAGATATGTTAGAAAGTGGTGAATAGGTTACGTTTTTGTATATGTTATGTTTAGTTACTTTACTGTTGTTATGTGTGGGACTTTTTTAATGTTACAGTTATTTTATTGCATTAAGGTATGTTAGGTTTGATGTTAAACATTATATTCATAGTTCAGTTTGATGCTACGTTTGCTTTATTGATGTGGAAAACTTTGTTACGTTAGCATATATAAAGAACTTATTTTAATTAGAGCAGTTCTGAGAAAAATTTTTGTTAAAATATACTATATAATGTAAAAATATTCATTATATATTAGAAAAAGTGGTGAGTAGGTTTTACATTCTGGGCTCAATGTTAGTACTTTACTGTTGTTGAAGTATGGAACTTTGTGAATGTTAGCAGTTTATTCGTGCCTAAAGGTTTTTAGGTTTGTCGTTGTACATTATATCTTAGTTCAATTATGAAATGTTAGCATTATTGATGTGAAAACGTTGTTACTTATTAGCTTCTATTCGTTGGTGGGTATATAAATAACTTATTTCCATGTTATGTTTATCTAAAATGACACACGAAATATGACTTGAATCATAGATCATTAGATCAACCAACTCCAACAGCATCAGGCGTTTGGAGGAGAGGGAGGGGTAGCTTGATTACTGATTAACTACTTTTGGGGTATGTAAAAACTCAATTTTTCTTAAGTTATAAACAAAAAGAATAAAAAAATTTATTTATTTATTTTCTTTAATTTTTTTATTTATTTATTTTTATTTTTTTATTTTTATTTATTTATTTATTTTTTATTTTTATTATGTTTATTTATTTATTTATTTATTTATTTATTTATTTATTTTTATTTAATTTCATTTATTTATTTATTTTTATTTATTTAATTTTTTTTTTATTTATTTATTTATTTATTTATTTATTTATTTATTTATTTGTTTTTTTATTTATTATTTATTTATTTAATTTATTTATTTATTTATTTATTTATTTATTTATTTATTTATTTATTTATTTATTTATTTATTGATTGATTTATTTACGAACTTACAACCCTCATATTCGAGTTCTACGTCATTATAAACATATATTTTGATACTAATATGGGACTAGACGATTATTTATTAATTCAGCACTGCACCGGTGCAGATGTCAACTCCGGCTCTTCTTACTCAGACTCCTTCTCTATTCTTTCTCAGCCTCCGAATCCTACTCCTTTCTCCACTTCTCTTATGCATTCTGTTCATTTCTAGGGGGTACCCTCCCACACTGGGGGGTTCCCAGACACACTTTACGACTTTGAAACCATCATATTCGAGATCTATGGGTTCAATAACATATAAAGACACCAATATTGTATCATTACACAAATATTTAATAACTCGGCACCGCACCGGAGCCAGCACCGGTGCAGCTATCAACTCCTACTCCTCTGAGTCAGACTCATTCTCTATTCTTTCCTTCCTTATTCATCCTTCATCCTTCTTCCTTCCTCCTTCGGCCTCTGTTTTGCACTCTGTGCTTTTTTTTTTAGGTTGGAACCCCCCTCTGTGGGATCCTAGACACCCTATACGGACTTATAACCATCATATTCGAGATCTATGGGTTCGATAACATATATAAGGACACCAATATTGTTGTTATACGAATGTTTATTAACTCGGCACCGCATCAGCTACAGCACCGGTGCCGATGTCAACTCCTCAGATTCCCTATACCAACTCTTCAAGAAATTCACTCTGAATCTCTCACCAAATTTCAGCCTTCTACGAACATGTCGTTTTTTAGAGGGGGTGGGACCACGGGGACCACGGGGACGTAACATCGTCTACGACGAGGTTACGTAATCATCTAACCCCCTCCAAATTTTAACCCGATATAACTCTAACCACTGTAGATATATATCGGAACCAGAGGCTGACCCGGAGCCAGAGCCTA
>JABUQX010039063.1:10000-12500 GCA_015478945.1 Trachelipus rathkii
TATATATAGATATATATAATATATATATATAATATATATATATATATATATATATATATATATATTATATTATAATATATAATATATTTATAAGTGGTTGACTCCGTTAAAATTAGGTTAGGTTAATTTAGGTTAAAGTTTGGTTAGGTTAGTTAGGTTAAGTTAGGTTAGTAGGTTAAGTTAGGTTAGGTTAGGTTAGGTAGATTAGGTTATAGACAAAAAAATTTAATGTATTTACCCTAAAAGTATTAAAATAACAATACATTAATTATTGATTTTCGCTCCTGGAGTCAACCCACTTATAATAGCCATATATATATAGTATATATATATATATATATATATATATATATATATATATATATATATAATATATTTATATATATATAAATATATATATATAATATATAATATATTATATATATATATATATATATATATATATATATATATATATAATTGCCACAATTAAAAAAGAAAAATAAAAAAGAAAATAAAAAGCACTTTCGTGTTTTTCAACACATTTTCAAGGTGTAATAAATTTTCAATATATATATATATATAATATATATATATATATATATATATATATATATATATATATATATATATATCATATTAGGGTGTTGGTGCGGTCGGTGCTTGTATGTGGTGCGCTGCATTTTGTGTAGGTGCGCATCAAAATTTTCAGAGACCTGTGCGGTGCGAAGAAAAAATAAAGTGCGGTGCGCAGCACGATAACAAATAATGGTGCGGTTGCGGTTGCGGGTGCGTGCGTGCGGTGCGAGTGCGGTGGTGTGCGGGCCTTTGGATCGCCACCGCACCCAAGCTTCCAGACAAATTTATAAAAATAAAAAAAATGAAAAAGAAAAATTTTAATAATATATATAGTATATATTATATGTACATATATACTATAATATATATATATAATATATATATATATATATGGAAATATATAAATATATATATATAATATATATATATATATATATATATGCCCCTTCAGTAGGCGTATTAACTACAGATTTATTGGAGCGAATAAGAGTAGGAAAGGCAGGTTTACATTCCTATTACGAGATTTACCAAATCAACGAGTGATGGGTAAACAAATAGTATTCCATTTACGATGTTCATTGTTCCATCATTAATTCCTCAATTGTCATTGTCTGAGGATATTAGTACTTTCTTCAGAGTTATTACGAGAGGATGACAAACAAAGGTTTGCTGATTATCATAATGATATCTTTAAATGATTGTAGTACAATGATACAATTGGTTAGAATAGAATTGTCATGGGATGGAAAGATATTTATTTTATCATCAGAACGGCCGTACTGGCAGAGAGATTCATCAAGTTCATGCAACCTTGACATAATTTGAGAGTAACGTCATGTATTACTGCAAGTTGGCGAACTTTAATTCTAGCCGATATTTAGTTCTTACGGAGCCATGGTCGAATGATTAAAGTGTACCGCAGTTGACTTATATTTTTGAGAGAAAACTTCGCTTACTCTTGTTTGAGATATCACAACATTTCTTATGTTGATGACTGACGGAGTCTGTGCTGTTAACTCAAGAAACAGAATTTCTTTATATTGGCACTAGGATCTCTCATGACATGATGAACATCATCTGGGGATAGATTCATTTCGCCAACATTCCATTAAATACGTCACTGAGATATTCACCTGTATGACGTTCAGTGAAAGGTTAAGAGCACGACACAAATTTTGACTTATGAAATAATTGTCAACGGCACGACTACTCTGAGAAAACAAAGAAACTGCTGAATTGAATATTCTGGCCATTCGTCAGTGGAGAAAGCTAACTTGATGAATTATTTGGAGAGGTTTATTAAGTTCTGAAATTTTAGTTTTAACTCTATCATATTTTTTCTTTCTAATAATATCTCTGTAGTATTTCCTTTGAGTAGTGTGTTGAAAGAGACCGATACTTTCGTTAGCCGTAAGTAGTTATAAGTACGACTAGGAAAGTTGCAAATATTGCAATGCAACATGTGCGCGCGCGTACACACGAGCGTAAGTTCATGACGAAGTCATGAACGTACGTGAATTGTTATATATATATATAATATATATATATATATATATATATATATATAATATATATATATATATAGTATATATATATAATATTATAATATATCATATATATATATCCCCACACACCTCTTTACTAAAAAACTCATACACGCGCCCTCGTTCATGACGAAGACTATTGAACGTATCGTGAAGTTGTTATTTACACGTATACAATTACATATACATACACATTTACATATACACACTTCACCCCTTTTCGCTTCACCCGTGTCTCTGTTGCCATGGTTACTTCGCTTACCCCCACCCCCCTTCGTTTACTCCGCGTCGTCATTCGGACCACGAGCGCGCACCGCCTTTTGATTCGCACCACGCCACCGGCATTCGCTCCGGTTTCGGCCCGCTTCTTTTGACTTGTCGCGTCAGATTTGCCGTTA
>JABUQX010039063.1:15000-27500 GCA_015478945.1 Trachelipus rathkii
TATTTATTTATTTATTTATTTATTTATTTATTTATTTATTTATTTTAAACCTGCAGTGGTCCACTATTCAATTTTATTATTATTATTATTATTATTATTATTATTATTATTATTATTATTATTATTAATGATATTATTATTATCATCTATGTACATTGGCAATCCAACACGAAAAACGCACAGCCGCCCACACGAAAGCGCACCACAACCCACATCAGATCTGCGAGATGCCTCTCTTTCTGTTAAAAGGGTTGAAATATTTAACGTTAGGCATATTCCGTAGCCTGAGGACACATAATGTAGAAAAATAGATCTGAAAAACAATCTGGTGTCATTTAAGCCTAAATTAGGTCTGTCTTATTATGATGTTTACTGTTTTAAGCTTAACACATAAACAAGAGGTAACAGCTGTGTGGAAAAGAATCGCAAATCAATGACTTTATTATTATTATTATTATTATTATTATTATTATTATTATTATTATTATATTATTATTATTTATTATTAAAATCTATTTTTAACAATGGCATATAAATATCCATCAACGCAGAGCGGAGAGAGAGAGAGAGAGAGAGAAGAGAGAAAAGAGAGAGAAGAGAGAGAGAGAGAGAGAGAGAGATTTTGTATGTTACAATAAACAGTTCTGTTGTATGTGTTGGCTGTGTTTATAGTGATGTGTGGGTATTGAGATTTGTAAAATTGATCTCTTTCTGTAAAATGTGATGAAATAACTACTTTAGCCCTAAATTTAGGATACGCCTTTTTGCACGGGATGCTTTTAAAGTTAAAAGTTTTATTTATAAAAGTTCTTTTCAACTGAAAATATCTGGGTGGTGTTATTAATTATTTAACATTTCTAACTGAAACATGATGGATCGGTAAGACTCTTTAAACAGGTAAGAAGGAAATGCTTTCCTTTCTTGTGAGTGGACGGATTAAACCTTATCTCTATATAGCCTCGTATGTGATTGGTAGAGAATTATTTTATCGCCTTTTTGGCTTTAAGGTATGTAAAAACATGTTGTTTTTACATATCCTTAACCTTACCTGTGAATGGATGAAATTAACTTAGTTTCTTTTAATACGTCATGTTAAAATCATAGGTCGTTTAGTGTCTAAGCTGGAACAAGTATCTCTATTCTTCTTAAAAGTGCTCCATTTCCATTAAATGTACATCATGATTCGCCTTAACAGGTATAGCCTCTATACAAGAATTATAAGCAATGGAAATTAAGATCCCTGGATGTGGGAGTTACATTATTAAATAGAAAGACCAAACGGATTGAATTTTTCACGTGTTTAGTAAGTGTCATCAGTTACAGTGCCAAAACGTATTTTCATGACCTCGATGAATTAGCTTTTTGTCTATGCAAACAGCACTGAGAGTGGCTTGAACTGATATACTTTAAGACGAGATGGGGTAACTTATCCAAATTACGTTATTAGGTCAGAGCGAAGGGAGCAAAGGTAAGCAGCTTATCTATCCTGTTTCTAACATAAAGCATAATCAGCTTTGGAAGTTAGATTATGGGAGAGAAATAATGAAACGAGCCGTATTTGAAGTAAGTTCATATGGATTTATCTAACATTCAGGGTTACAGCATTGAAAATATAGTGTCGAGTGCGTAGCGTGTGTTAATGCATATAAGGAAGCGGTGTACTTCTAATTATGTAACAGTCGATACATTTGTGTTATACCATGAATATACGCATAAAAAAATGCTAATTGGTTGACCCTGGATCATCATCGGAACGCTTTCTCGATTCTAATAGATTCTACCAGAAATTCGTTGCTATGTACTTAGAAAATCATGGCAAGAAAGTATTTTATGCAGCGATCCAGAATCTAAATACATTCCATGATACAGAGAGTAGACTTTTTACATATTGCTAATTCGGCAAGGTATTTAATGAAAACGAAACACATAATTGATAACGATATAAATGCTGGAATTTGTAAAGATTTAGAGAGTATTAATCTGGAGTCTTCGTAAGGCTCCTACGAATGCAAGCAGCAGTGTTATATAAACCCATTGTAAATATATTTAATATTATTGTAAATGTATTTAATGGCAAAATATTTAATATTCCTGTAAATATATTTAATCAAAATATGTAAGTCTATGATTATTAAATTTCTAAATATGTAGTAAAGTTTAACTATCCTAATTTTTACTTTCCTATAAATGATGCTACTTGCGATTTAAAGAGTTAGAATGTAATAAAATTAAAAGTTACGACGTCATAAGCTTAAAGGTATTGGGGAATAATAGCTGCTAAAATGATATTCATTAGTGAATTGAACTGTAAGATGTTAACATCTTAAAAAGTTGTAGCTATGGGATTTAACGTATTTCAAAAATGTACCGTGTGCTAATCACACATCGGGTTTTCAGCTTGGACACCCTTACTACACCCCGTGATCCTTCGCCAGTTTGCGTGATTTTAAAAATGCGTTTTAAGAACTAAGTTAATTTTTCATCCATACAGTAAGTGTTAAGGATATGATAAACATGTTGTTTACATAACATTAAAAGCAAAAAAGCGAGTAAAATAATCTCTAACAATCACATACGAGGCTATATAGATATAAGGTTTACTCCGTCCATTCACAAGAAGGAAAGCATTTCCTTCCTTACCTTTAAAGAGTCTACCGATCTCATGTTCGAGTTTGTAAATATATTTATAAAAAATAAAAATAATCATGATTTTTTATTGCTTGTCATATGCGGAATTAACTTTCGAACTGATCATTATGGCTTAGAAGCATCCCGGGGGCAAAAGGGTAATCGTAAATTTAGGGCTAGAAGTAGTTTATGTTCATCACATTGTACAGAAAGAGTCAGTCTGCAAATCTGCAAGGAATGGTTGACGTTTGTTGTGTCTTTCGTGTTGGATTTGTCAGTTGTAACATGATAATAATAATAATAATTAATATTAATAATAATAATAATGAATAATATAAGATAATAATAAAATAAAAAATAAAGAGAACAAATGTTAAAAATTTGAAATTTTAGTTCAACTTGATGAATATATATTAATGTAAGTTGAATAATTGTTTGTTTTTAATAAATCCTAGAATGATTAATAACCATTTAACAGGAGAGAGAATGTGTATTTTGCTATGTTTATACTTATACAATGCTAAATAGGTGTAAAGCACTAAACGTACATAGAACAACTGTTGATTCAAGCAGGGGTGTGAGGGGTGTTAGGGTCTACGCATTACTGATTTACTGTTTTATTGTTAGGGTAGAAAATAATGTTTTAATAAATTTTCATACTATTTTTAATAAAATTTATTTTAAAACTATAAATTATAGAAGTTATAAACAAAATAGTATAGCAGTTATGTAATATATATAAATTCTCTGTTCAGTAGACAATGATTTATTTATATGACGTTTTTAAGAAACTTTGAATAATTTTAGTTTAAATTTGAATGAGTAAATAAATGTTTGTGTTTAATTAAACAAATTGTTTTAAGTATATGTATCATTATATATTATATTATATATATATAATAATATATATGATATATATTTATAATATATATATATATATATATATAAATATATATATGTTTGAAGTATGTATGTTCATTAAGAGGATGACAGAGATAAACCTTTATATGTTTTAGGTTTCGACAGAATAGGTAAACGATAGTTCGGTGAAGGTTATGGTAATTTTTTGTTAAATATCCATGTTTATGTAAAATTAACATGATATGATTAGATGATATGATTGAAAAGTGGTATAAGTTAACGTTTTTGTATGGCATGTTGAGTTACTTTTACTGTTGATTAAGTGTGGGAAGCTTTTGTGAATGTTTAGCCGTTATTCGGGCTTGAGGCGTGTAAGGTTTTGTGTGTACATTATATTTCTTAATTCAGGTGATGCTGTGTTAGTTAAGTTAATGTAAATTTTGTTACGTTAGCATTATTCGATGGTTAGTATATAAAGAACGTGGTTTTTGCTGTTATGCTTATCCAAAATGAACTCGAAATGGGACTTGAATCAATAAATCATAGGAGGGTGGGAGACGGGGAGGAGGGTAGGGGAGGGTGGTTTGATTTACTTATTTACTGCTTTAGATGGTGTAAAAACGCTTACTTTTAAGTTATAATCATAAATGTATGAGAAAATTTTTGGTAAAAAGAAAGTATTTAAGCAAATAAACATAAATAATAAAGTTTGTGTTATGATTATGAAGAAAATTTGGCTTGAAATTAATAGATCAATAGATCATTGGGTGGGGTGGGGAGGGTGGGGCAGGTGGTTTGATTTACTGATTTACTGCTTTATTGTATGTAAAAAAAATTAAGTTAGAAACATAAGCATAAAAGTTTTGGGTTATGTTATACAAAACATGACTTGAATCAATAGATCAATAGATCAATGGGCGGGTGGAAAGGGGTGTGTGGGTGGCTTGATTTATTGATTTACTGCTTTAGGGTTTGTAAAAACGTAAATTTTTTGTTATAAACATGAAAAGCATAAAGGTTTTATGTTACACATAATTTGACTTGAATCAATAGATCAATAGATCATAGGCGGGTGGGAGGGGGGTGGGGGTGGGTAGTTTGATTTACTAATTAATATTTTAACTTGCTTTCAGTATAGTAAAACGTAATTTTTAAGTTAGTATTAAACATGAAAAGGCATAAAGGCTTTGTCGTTGGTTGATAGTACTCTAAAATATGACATATGATAATTATCATGGGGGGGGGGAGGGTGGGGGTGGATGGTTTGATTTAAATGGGGGCCAGGCCTTTGAGTACTCAGCAATTATGGGATGAGAAAACAGGTGCTTAAAAACTACGTTTGAAGCGTTCTTTTATTGGTGACGTGGATGGCTAAGTGGTTAGAGCATGCCGGTTATTGTTACGTAAGGCGAACGCGTAGTCCCATGTGTGAATCGCCGTGATGAGGAGTAAATCTCCTGTGACTACATTCATTAATAAATGTTTGAAATGAACGAGTCAAGAGATTTTAACTCTCCATCAGCGGATCGAACATTGGACCAACTCGCAGAGTTACACCAATAACAGTATGCCTCTAACCACAGGTCTCCACGTCCCAAAAAAGAATCGCTTCAAGCGTATTTTTAAAGCACCCGGTTTTTCTCATCCCATAATTGCTGATAGGCACAAGATAAGTCAAGGAAGATTTTACTCTCCATCAGCGGATTCGAACATTGGACACCTCGTCTGAGTAACAATGACCGGGAGCTTTATCCAATAAGCGCCATCCGCGTTGCCAAAAAAGAACGCTTCAAGCGTATATTTAAAGCTCCTGGTTGTTCTCTGCCCATAATTGCGGAGTATCAAAGGCCTGGCACATTTTAAATGATATTGAGTACAGGAGATTACTCTCCATCAGTCGGGATTAGGGTATTGTAAATAGTACAGTTTTAAGTTGAAGAACATGATAGCAAAAAGTAGAAAACAATATATAAATACAACCATAGAAGAGAAAACATAAGTGAAAGAATAATAGACACAAATATATAAAACGAAACAATAAATTGTTGAGTTATCGTTAATAAAAAGAAACGAGATTTAATATTGAGAAATGTACATCTGATTTCATCGAAGTTTATTATCAGAGCTCCTTAATTAGTTCAAAGGACGTGGTAATTAGTCTTCTTTTCTCCATCCTTTCCTCTTTATTCCTAAATTTCTGAAAGCTTGCCATCATTTTACTTTCCTTCTACGCACAAGGGTTTGTTCCTACGCCCTTTAAGCACTTAAAATCTCCTATTTTGAGTCACGACCTATAAAGATATTATTTTGGATAGACCAATATAGGACTACGAATATTTTATTAACTCGGCACCGGCATCGGCTCATCAACGATGCGTGACACTCCCGATCCTTACTCAGATTCTTCTCGACCTTCTTGACCGCTCGACTCTTTTGCCACTTTTTATGCATTTCGTTCATGTTTGCGGTCCCCCAGACCCCTGTTACGAACTTATAGAGATCATAAGTATTAGAGATATAGCGGGTTCATAACATATAACAGACACAAATATGTATTATAATCGTATTTACTAACTTCGCACTGCACCGTGTTTGGATCCGATCGTATCCTACTCTCATGTCTTCGCTCTGTTTCATTGAAGTAAACTGCAATGATGTTTCCATTTGTTGGGTTGCGCCTCTCGGGGGGCGCAGGATAGTAACCTCGTCTTGACGAGTTACGTGTCATACACATATGCGCGTTCAAATTTACCGAAGCGATTAGGCTAACCGGGATATGATATAATAATGAAAATAAATAATAATAAATTAAATAAATAATTAAATAAATATGAATATAAATTAAATAAATAAATTACCTCTAGAGAAAAAGATCAGTCGCACGCTATAGCGAGGCATCAAGACCGCGCGTTGAAAAAGAAAGTACGCGAGGTCGTATGCCGTGACCGTCGGTGCTGACGAACTTCGATATATATATATATATTATATATTATATTATATAAATATATATATATAAATATATATTATATAATATAAATATATATAATATATTATATTATAAGATATATATATTAATATAATGAAGGCTGGTGAACCGAAAACATGGGGAGGCACTTAATATATAAATCAATATTAATAATATATTATATATATAATAATATACAATATATATATATTCTATATAATATATATATATATTATTATATACTATTATTATATATATTATTAAATATTAATAGTATATATATATATAAAATATAATATAATTCAGCAGGCACTCCTATCACTCGTGCTACTCGTGTTAGCACGAGTTATTATTATAGAATTGAACGATATTCTAATTACTCATTGCGATAAAATTCCTTATTTTTTTTTTTTTTGTGAACATTGTTATCTGAAAGAATACATTACATTGTAAAATGAAAATTATGTAAAATTTAAACAGAAAGCATCATCGCCATTGAATAACCTATTTTAATCAATTAAAATGTAACGCTCGTATCTCTCCATTATTACAAGATATCAAACTCTACATTTTGACATATGCTTTTGGGGTTTTAAATTTTTACAAGTTGTTTTGTTCTCTGTCTAAGATCTAGAGTAAAATCATCCCCATATTAAGAAAAAGAATAATTAAAATAAAATTATATTTGTTCTTAATGCACTTTTCGGATAAAAATAATTCATATATTTAAATTCTAATATCTGAATTTGAAAGGAAACTAAGATACCCATAAACAAATTATATGCTAAAGAGAACTGTAGGAATGGATAACTCAAATATCTTAATTTGCGAAATTTGATATTTGACATAAAATAAAATAAAATGAATTAATTTACCATTCTGTTTTAAATGGATTATTCTTTTTAGCTGAGTTTTGATCATTAATTAGCACTTGCCGCTTCCGTGAGAAGTCTTTAGTAAGAAACTTTGCCCTCCAAGGCCAGTGTCTGCATTTCGTCACGAATAATGTTTATGAAATTCCTGTTATAAGGTTGTAAATTTTTTTAAAGATTTAATTGATTTTTAATTTAAGGGTGTAACACCCATAGATAACTTATGTATAGTCGTGTTCGATATAGTATCGAAAATTAAAGGTTTATTCTTGAAATGACTATCCATTTGAAAATTGCTAATTTTACACTGAAAGTGATACATTTAATATTGATAATTACAGTACTAAAATATTACACAAATATAGTAACATTTAGTATAAGCTCTTCTCTCTCTCTCCTTCTACTCTCATAGCTCTCTCTGCTCTTCTCTGTCTCTCTTCTTCTCCTTCTCTCTCCTTCTCGCTCTCTCTCCTCTCCCTCTCTCCTCGTCTCTCTCCTCCTCTCGTCTTGCTCTCTCTTTCTCTCAATATATATATATATATATTATATATATATATAATATTATATAACATATACAACCTAATGAGATATGATATATGTTAAATATATAAGGATATAATTATATATATACTAATATATATTCTATATTAAATTAATTTTTTTTATTTATTTATTAAAAATTTAATTTTGCCAAATTTCATAAGTATTGTCTTTGGGGTGAAAATCCCAAAATAGACAAATAAAAAAGGTTCTTTTAATACGCTTGCCTTATGAAACAATGTTTTAAAGCATTAATATTATCTTTCTTGGAGAAAATCACAAATTCCTCCAGTCTCAAGTCCTTATGAAAAATAATTTTTCGCAAGAGAATAAATTCTTAATAGCAAAATGGGAGGCTTTTTTAAAACTTAATTTTTCCTTGCCTATTAAAAATATTAATTAGCAATTTTGTTTATTACATCTAGTTTCTTTATTTTTTGTAGAGGAGCCGGCATCCTGTTTCCCCCGTAAAGGCCCGCCTGATATTATTAGATTTTGTTTATTAACATCTAGTATGGACCTATATATGTGATCTAAATATTTATATATATAATATTATATATATATATATATATATATATATATATGTATATTTTTGTATAATGTGTGGGATAGATATAGATATATTAAGAGTATATATCGATAATACCTATGTGGAGTACATCCAATACTCTCTTTTTTATTATATAGATATATATCTATAATAATATTTATAGTAGATATATATATAGGGTCAGTCCTCTTAGTAAGAGCCACAATACATATTCAAAATAGCACGAGCTTACAGAATATAGAATACGGGACTTAAGTAAACTGGGTTCTCAAAATAATTTAGTGATTGGAAAGGTTGGAGTTTTTTGAAAATTGCTGTGGAAACTTAAAGATTTGATGTGTTTTGAAATAAGCTTGCATTTATATCTTGCTGCTACAAATTGATATTTTCCATTAGAACATATTTTATAATTTTGTATTTATTATATCACTATTTATGATTATACTATATAAAATATATATATAATATAATTATATATAGTAAATAATATATATTTATATATAATATATAATATATTAATATAATATCATATAATTTATATAATATAGGTCAGTATTTTTTTTAATGCTCACTGAGTATTGTAGCTAGAGAACGCAGTTCCTCAGTTAAAAACAAATTATGATTATTGAATCACCGAAATTCTAAGATGGGTATTTACTTTTTTTTCTTTTTTTTTTTTTTTTTTTTAAGTAAATTTTTTTTTTTAACTAAAGATAACCCCAGGGTAAACCGCAAAAGATGGCAGGATCGGGGTCTCTGGCCTCCGGGACCGACGGGTGACTAATCCCCCCCTCCGGGGAATGTCTCCGGAACCCCCGCTCTTGTGTATTTGGGTGTCGGGGGGTTCCTCCGACCATCCCTCCGGGGAAAACATCCCCCTTCTGTCCCCGTCGCTCAGCCCCCTAAAAAAAACTTAAATTTTCCAAAAAAAAAGAAAAAAAAATTAATTTCACCAATTTAGGGGCTCGAGCCGACGGGGACAGAGGTGGGGACGTTTCATACCCGGAGGGTAGGTCGGAGAACCCCCGCGACACCCAAAGACCAAAGAGTGGGGGTTTCCGGAGACCATCCCGGAGGGGGGGATTAGTCTCCCCGTCGTCCACCGGAAGTTCCGAGAAGACCCGACTCCTGCCAATAAAGGTTTATAGTTTCTTATTTAAGATAGAAAATAGTTACTTCAAAAAAAAAAAAAAAAAAAAAAAAAAAAATTTAATCCTCATCCTTAGAATTTTCGGGTGATTCCAAATATACAATTTGTCTTTATCACTGTAGGGACCTGCAGTTCTCGTAAAGCTGACATACTGTAGCATTAAGAAAAATCTGACCATAATATTTATATATTATATATATATATAATATATTACATATAATATAATAAATATATATATATATATATATATATATTAATATTATATATATATATATATAATATATAATGTATAATAATAAAGACAATTATACATTATATATATAGGGAGTTCCCAATATTTATATTACTATTAAAAAAATCAAATATATATTTATATCTAATATGTAATTTATATAATATTATAATGGGTTATTCTAAAATATTAATAATTTTGAAAAATTAATCAATTTGAAGCTGAAAAAATATTAAAAGTAAGTTCTTTATAGCAACATCAAATTTTTAATTTTTCTCTACCTAAAATAAAAAATTATTACCAACCTTTCCAATACTAATTATTTTGAGGAGCACAGTTTACTTAAGGTCCAGTTTTGGTTTCAAAATTTAATTTTAGGTGTGGAAAATGTAAAAAAAAAAAAAAAAAAAAAAAAACAAAAAAAAAAAAAAAAAAAAAATTCTAAAAATTAATCTCAAAAACAGTTAGCCTTACAACTATTTGGAATAATTTTTGGAATCTTCGTAAAATTATGTGGATAGGATAATGTAAAAAAAAAAAATAAAAAAAATTATTGTATATATATATATTAAGATTGGAAGGCCTATTTAGAGACTTTTATTGGTTACTCGTTAAAATAATAGACTTCTGTTAAATTTTCTTTTTTTTTTAACTAAAGAATACCAAGGTATACGGCACTGATTGGCAGGGTCGTGGTCTCTCGGTCTCCGCACTACTGGGTAGGACTATTCGCCTCCCCTCGCGGGTGAGGTCTCCGAAACCACGCGCTCTTTGGTATCTTGGGTTGCGCGGGTTCCTCCGTCCCCTCCTACGGGTATGGAAAACGTCCCCCCCTGTGTTCCCCGTCGCTCGAGCCCCTCCTACAATTTGCCGTAATACCTTTACAAATAAGATATATATATATAACTAGTCCCAGCACCCCCCAAAAAAATATAGCCAATTTTTAGTGTTATTTTTTTTTTTTATTTTTTTTTATTACATTTCCGAACCCAATCATTTTACAAGGATCAAAAATGTATTTCCTTTCCCTGTAGCCAAATACGAATATGATTTTTTTTTTTTTTTTTTTTTTTTTTTTTTTAGTTTCCTCGGTAAAATTTTGCCCAAGGATTCCAGTCAATTGTTCTTTTCCCGTAGGTGAAAGTTTTGAGATAGGTATTGTGGCTCTTCTAGAGCTGCCATATATATATATTATATAATATATATATATCTAATATATAATAATATATATATTATATATATATTATAACTATATTTATAATATATATATATATATATAGTATATATATATATATATATCTATATATATATATATATATATATATAAAATATCATATATTATATATATTTAATATATATATAATTATATATATATATATATATAATATATAATATATATATTATCTATATATATATACTAATATATATATATATATATATTATTATAATATAATATATATATATATAATATATATAGATAATATATATTAGTATATATATAGTATAGTATATATATATTATATAATATACTATCGAATAGGTTTTATTAGTAAGATTACTATGAACAGTTATATAGGAATTTTTTTTTTTACATATTCTATATATGTTAAAGGAATTATAGAAATATTACCGGTTCCGGCGGACTTTTTTTTGGATCCGGCTAATCGGTTGCGGGCAAACTGAAAAATTTCAGTTCCGGGTACACCCTAATTTTATATCTGTGGGAAGTTTGTTTTTAAATCAGCGATCAATTTTACGTTGAATTTCGTAACTCATTCCCAGAAAAGGCAGACTCATCTCAACAAAATATCTTTAGGCGCTGTTTTTATTTACCTTAGATCTTGTCTTCAAAAATTTGCTAAAGTAATTTTCAAAGAGTTGAGTCAATATAAAGTCTGGAAACCATTACTTTCAGAAATAATGTTTTCCTTGGAAATTAAGTTCCTTTGTAAAATTAACATAAGATGACCAAATTTTGTATCCTCTGTCAAAAGTTTAATTAAGTTGATTTTAAAAATAGAGGAATGAAAGAAATAAAATTTGTCCTCAAATCCAGTAAAAGAAGATTCTAAAGACACTGTGTAATTTTGTGCATCCGTTGCACATATCGATATTAGAATACGCCAAGAATTATTTTGCTCGTAAAGTATACATGTGAATTTAACATTTGTGTGTTTAGAGTTACAACGTTGAAACCTTTATCGACATGATCATTTCAACTTAAAAAGAAACGGAGTCATCCACATACCTCCTATAAATATAGGTTTGAAAATCTACTGACATTCACGTTAGTTCAAGTTTTTCATAAAAAACCTGCAGATGTTACGTATGATTAGTTTGACGCAAAGAAATATTCATAACGTCAAAACGCACATCTATTTTATTTTTTATACTGAAAAATATCAATTAAAATGAAATAAAATATCTTTTGAAGAAATGTATTGGTAACTCCTTAAGCTTTGTTTGTCAGAGACCTAGACCATGTTATATACAGATAAATTGGACAATATGAGTTCCAGGAGCACAAGTTGAAACCCCCTTCATTCATTCGAGAGAGAAGAGAGAAGAGAGAGAGTAGAGAGAGAGAGAGAGAGATGAAGAAGCGAGAGAGAGAGAGAGAGAGAGAGGAGAGAGAGAGAAGAGAGAGAGAGAGAGACGAGAGAGAGAGAGAGAGAGAGAAGAGAGAGAGAGAGGAGAGA
>JABUQX010039063.1:30000-31664 GCA_015478945.1 Trachelipus rathkii
TTAAAAGAGCTATTTTGTGTTGATGTTATCGGAAAGAATGACTCGAAATGTTCAGAATCATAATTCAAATCAAATCAATGATCAAAAGGTTATGGGCTAAGGTGGGGAGGGTTTGATGTTTGATTGAGCCTGATGTTAATTGCTTAAAACTAATATCAATGAATTTACTATATATTCTAAGAATTATTTAAAACAATTCTTCAAACTTTGTTATGTTTACAGTTTTCGTTGGTCTGTTGTAATAACAGGTATGGCTAGTTCAATTTCTTGTTCAATATTGACTGTGGTCAATCGTACATATTAACACGTTAATCTGTTTAGAGATACGCTTGGAAAAAATATGAATAGGGTACGTTGCGTATGCAATGTTAGTTACCTTACGGTGTTTGAATCGTGGAAGCTTTGTATGTTAACAGTTTAATTTCTTCGTAGCTTAATTTCTAAGATCTGTCGTCTGACTTATTTCTACACTTTATGATGCTTAGGTTAGCTTTATTGAAACTGAAACCTGTGTTATGTTAGCATATCGATTCGATAGTTAGTATATATAAGAAGACATCCTTGTCATGTTTATCCGATGAATGATGACGTCGAAAGTGCGACGTAAATCCCGAATAGTGCTAAGTAAAATACAATTGATATGTTAGAGATATTGAAAAAGCTGTGAATCGATTACGATTTTTGTACCTGTGCAGCTTACTGTTAATGTTTTGAAGTTATGACCGTTTGTTAATGTTAGTAGTTATTCGTGCGTAAGGTGTTAGGTTTGCATTGTACATTATATTGCGTAGTTCTGGTAAATGCCATGTTAAGCTTTTATTAAGGTATAAACAATGTCTACTTAGCGATATATTTCAGTTGTTATATAGTAAGATACTATTGAGCTATGTTATCCGAATGAACTCGATATGTGATCTGATCATGTTGATCCGACTAGATCAAAAGATCATCAACGGTGGGTAGGATAAGGGATGTAGAGGCTCGGATGGTTTGATTTAGCTGATTTATGCTTTAACATCGGTTAAACTTTACACTTTACCTATGATACTTATTATGCAACAGAAACTTATTTTATGCTTGTGTTTGGATAAACACTATGTTTGTCAATTATTTGTTGGGGATTATGATATGTAGGTAAGGTTAATGCATAAATTTATTAGTTAAATATTACTACGGAATATCGTAAAAACGTTTGTTACGTGGCGTCTACATTATATCTCGTTGTCGATGATATCGGACAAGGTTAATACTATTTTGCTAAATGTTCCTGCTCGTGAAGATTAACGTTAATATGTAAGATTGTTTGAAAAACGTCATTAATAGGTTAGTATTGCATGCAATTTAGTTTTACTTTTAACTGGTGTTAAGATGCTGAAACTTTGTTATCGAACATTATCTGCTGTAGCTTTTGTAGGTTTGTCGTTGTACAGTTATTTTCTTAGTTCCTCGTTACGGCTGTTTATCTTTATGATTGTCGAAACTTATTAACGTCAGTGTATATTCATGACCCATATGATAATACTGTTGTTAAGCTGTCGAACTGATTTATTGACCAAGTTTATTCGTCGTGGTAAGTGTGTCTAGGTTTTGTCGTGTACATTATTTTTCTCTAAGTTCTTATCTTACGATAATCTTAGCTTATGTTGGCATTATTAGCGATTATG
>JABUQX010039064.1:0-59736 GCA_015478945.1 Trachelipus rathkii
TGGCAAAGTTGATTATATGACAATATTTTTATACGACGGTTTTTTGAGTTTTGTGCTACATTTTGCGATTTACGTTCTGTCTATTAAAAGCGAGATGTAAATATTTAATATATTCGTACTTTTATTTTGAGATTTTGAAATGAAAAATTTGCGAAATACTCATACATTAATTGTAAAAGAGTTATGGTTTTTGGTTTCTACTCCCTTCGTTCGGGAATATTAATTAAGCGATATAAGTGGATGTAATAATATTTATCATTAGGGCTATATGTAAGTTTATTATCGGAAGGATGAGGACAGCATAGATTCATTTAATAATTAGATATTAAATTTCATTTGTATAATATTCAAGTATTAGTTTTGGATTTGTTATCATATTTTGGAACAAAAATTTCAAAAAAAAAAATTTTGGGGAATATTATTTTAATAAATTAATTTACTTTATTTATTTACAAAACATTTATCTAAGTAAAATAAGTATAGTGTATCTTAACCGCACTGACTATATAAGTATCCCTTATATACCGGAAAAATTTATATATGAATTTATTGTGATTACTAATTAACGGACTTAAAGAGTATGAATAAATAACTACTTATATAATAATATCAATAATTTCAACAACTTTTATTTAACAAAAAATTTTTATCTATATTAAAATATATAAATTAAGATGAATTATTATTTATTATATAATATTTATTAATTCTATACTTATCCGATCTAAACATTCAACATTTTCAGAGACTTGTTTAGTTACTAGTGCATAAGATACATCTTTTTTACTTAGAATATTTATTTTTGATATATATTAATTAAGAAATTTCTATTAAAAAATTTTCATTAAATAAATTTTTTTATCTTGATATTGAAATTTGCTCCAAGAACAAATTCCAATAAATAACTATTATAATATATAATAATTATAACAAAGAAATTATCTAAGTTGCAAAAAAAATGTGCCATCCTTTCTTTGACACTACATATGCATTGATTAAATTTCATCATTTATAGCCTAAATAAACTTAATAAATATTTAAGGCAAATTAATAGCAAAATATTTCGTTGAAAATCTCTGAAAGAACTGGGTTATGAGTATGTTCTATAAGCCAAAAGATAATATTCGTAAATTCATAAAAAATCGAAATTAAATTACTATAGTTAATCTATATATAAATTTTTGTGAACGGTAAATTAAGGATATCCACATCTATGCATATTTTACAAAGTGAAGTCATTTACTGTAAACATAAATTTATGAAAAATTGTCTTACGATTAAAATTAAGATTGTAATTGTACAGGAACATGTATATAAATTTAAAACTTTGAAGAAGTAAAATTTCTATTTCAATCGGAAATTCTCAGTTCACAGAAAAACACCAAGAAAACGTACGTTTATGAGAAGTAAATAATAATAAAGCTACATTGATCATTTTTGGTGTTTAATAGGTAGTTACAAATCGCCTGAATATATATTCTTCAGAATATTTTTTTTTTCCATTAATTTCATTATGAATCCATAGTAATAAGTTTATATAATTAAATTGAAAAAATTTAGTGGAGTCAGGACTTACATGTAAACAACCACTCCGAGAGCTCGTGATACTCTCGCCCTGACAAAAAGTATATTTGAATTATTACTGATCTAGTACTAATAGAGTATGGTTCACTCATTTTTATTTTCATATGTCATAAAGATATAATTTGATTTTTCTGAAATATTGTATATCTTCCCATAGGATCAAAAAATAATTAATAATATAACAATTCAATACATATCATATTAAAATGAACATATACATTTATTGCTAATCCTGAATAAAGTGAGCAGATATTACGAAACGTCCTAATAAAAATAAATATTAAATTCCATCCCTTATCTATTCATCAAGCCAGATTAGCTTTTAGTGAAATTTATTTTGTTTTTATACGTTATTGAGTATTATATTTTATAACTTCAATTACCCGCTTTAATTAACGTATTCTTATTTTTGAATGTTAATTATTGATTAAATATTAGGCTTAAAAATTAAAAGTATTCTATGCAATTTACAGTTTTCGTAAAATAATATTAACAATTAATAATTAAGATTCTTGATTGAATATATATTCATGATAATTCAGACATAAAATTACTTAGTATAATGTAAAAAGGAATTTAATTATAAGAAATTAAGATATTTACGAGAAAAATGCTTATGTTATTCTCTACCTTTAGCAGTATTACTGAATTCTGTATTTTTTTTCCTTAGTCTTTTTTTAGTTTAACTAATAAAACATATAGTACTTTTTATTACATTTAATTAGCCTTCTTCAAGAAAAGGCAATGTATACTCTATGAAGTATATATACTATTATATATATTAATATAATATTATTTATATATTTATATATATAATAATTATTTATAGAAAGCATACATCCTAGTATTGATTTCCTATGACCTAATTATTCTGACACGTAATGGCTACTACCAAGATATGCAACTTATAAATATTATATTATATATAATTTGAATTTATTTGATTAATTTAATTAATTTATTATTTTATATAAATTAGTTAAGATATATATATATAATAATCGATTATATCTTATTTTTTATTCATCTAAATTCACAGAAAATTACTTAAATATCTATAATTATATAAATAACAATTCATAATAAATTTATTATCTTTATATTCAATCTTTTTTTACCCTTTTATAGTCATTATAGTTTCGCAAAGACATTTACTATAGTGCAAGCAATTTAAATAGAATAATATTTCGCTCACTTAAATTATAATATTAATATATAAATTAATTATATATATATATAATATTATATATATATAATATTAATATAATAATATAAATATTTATAATATATTATTAATAAATAATTAATATTTAATTATATTAATATTATTATAATATATATATACTATTGGTTAAATCTAACTCTCTCTCCTTCTCTTATCTCTCCTTCTCTTCTTCCACTCCCTCTTCACTCCTTCTTTCTTCTTCTAATCATTCATTATCTCTCTCTCTTTCTCCTTCTATCTCTCTCTATTTCTCTTTCTACTCTTCTCTATCTCTCTCTCTTTTCTTAATAATTTCTCTTAAGTTTCTCTCTCTCTTACTCTTTCATTTTAACAATCCCTTAAATACTATACTATAATATATATAAACACATAAACTAATATCTTTTATACTAATTAGATCACAAAAAAGTATAATACATATATCATATGTAATTTTAAGAAGAGGTGTTCTGATTATGGAATATATTTAATTATATGATAATTATATAAATTAAATAGGGTCAATAATATAAATCGACGGATCTCATAGGTAGAGAAGATGAATTGGATTCATACATATTTTTATATCTCCTATTTGATAAGGAGTTCATCACTGAGAATTAGGGGTCATGACAGACCACTGTTACATCATATTAATTATATATTTTAAAAAAAAATCAAAGTACAATATAATTATATAAATTAATAATCTATATAATATAATTACTATATTAATAATTTATAATTATATTAGTCAAACAAAATTCATACTGTAGTGTGTGTTAAATAAGTACTTTATTACCGTAATTGAAACTATTCTTCATTTAAATTTGAAAATATAATTATTATAAGAAGCACTGTTAAAAATTAAAGAAATGAAAATTTTATTAAACTAATTAATAATTACTATTTAAAAAAATTGTGATAACGAACTCTGTCATTTTCAATGAAATGCAACATGTTCTGTTTATTGGAGATAAATAATTCTTACCTCACACTTTTGAGTGATGGTATCATCCCCAAAGGACGATTTTATGATGAAAAGCATAATTTGTATAATAAAATCGTTTATAAATTTGTTTAATATTAGTACATCGCAACCAATCACACAATTTTGTGGAAAGATTATTCAGAATTTTTTAACTTTTTTATCCTTTCAATTTCACCTGTAAAAAACACATTTGCATATTAATAAAATAAAGTTATACACTAATATAAACATTTCTACTTATTGTTTTTTAATTTCTAAACGATTTTATAAATTTTTGGAATTTGTGGGAATTTTTTAAGATTTAATAAAAAATTAAACTTTACACAGATTAAATAATTATAAAACAAATCATGTTAAACAATAATTAATAAATCATACAAATAAAATATAGCTCAATTATTTTTATTAATTAAAGTTGAATATTAATAAAATTTAATAATAATAAATATTAATTAGATTATAAATAACACATTAATATTAATAATATAAATTTAACATCATTTGTTGTGTATATATATATACAATTAATTGCAATAATCATTTATTGATATAATAAGCATAAAAATAATAATATTATAAATAATATAATATAATAATCTACAATTAAATAAATCTAATATAATAATTATATAATAAAATAATTAATAATATAATATAATAATATATAATTAATTACCAAAATAAACTTTTAAGAACTTAAATCCATGGCAAATATAGCATTAAATTGATTAAATTTCTTAATCATATTTAAATAATACTTAATGTATGTTATAAATAATAATTAAATATTAATGATCATAAATATAAAATAACTAAACTAAATAATAAAACAATAAATTATAATATAAATTAATATAATTTAAGATTAATAATAATACTAATAATAATAAAACTTAAATATATAAATAATGCTAAAGTAAAATAAATAAATATGATAATAAATAAATAATAAATAAATCACAAATAAAATAAATAATTAAATAATAATCATTATAAACACCAATATAACTTTCATAAATAATAAAAATAATGACTTAATCATTCAGTCATAAAAATAAAAAAAAATAAAAAATAATTAAAATAAATAATAATAATAATAAAAAAAATAAATCATTAATAAACATAAATTAATTAAAAATCAAATTATATAATACAATAATAACAATAATATATAAATAATATTAAATAAAATAATTAAATATATAATAATATAATAATACTATATTACTAAGCTATCAAAATAATATAATAATCTAATTAAATATAATAATAATAATAATAATCACAAAATAATATTATAAATTATATATAATTAAATTAAAATACATCAATAAATATTTTTATTCAATAAAATCTAATCAATAAAATTTTACAACTAGATAATAATAATAATAATCATAACGCAGACAAAAGAGAAACACTCATTCAGAAATCAACTGAAAATGCAAAAATCAAAAAATAAAAAATAAAAATAAAAATAAATAAAAATACTTTTATTCTCTTTTAAAAAGAATAAAGAGTTCTTCCTATACTAATTATAATTAGTTATAATGAAAATATAAAAGTAATACTATTAAAATAATATATATAAATTAAATATAATATAATAATAATAATAATAATTAATAATAATAAAATATAGAAATAATCTCGTAATAATAAATAATAATATTATAAAAAGAATAAAATATGAATTATAATTTTTTAACAGAAATAATAAAAAAAACGAAAGAAAATTATTTAAACTATATTAATAAATAAAATAAAATTAATCTTCTTGATCTCTTCTTGAACGATATTCATTTGCTCAATTACGAATTTAATATTTACAATTTCTAGGTTGAAAGTTAGTAGGAATTAGTTTGTATGTATATAATATATTTTAAAATACTATGATAGTATATTAATATATAAAATATATAAAATAATAATATATATATAAAATTAATAATATATAAAAATAAATATATATATATAATAATAAATATATATAAATTAATAATTATATATCTGTCTCGTTTACCTCATTTTTCCCAAAACTATACTTAATTTAATAAAAGTAGAACGTCCATACTTTTGGTCATAATTCTTATAAACATTGATCATTTTTAAATAAAATATCCTACCTGTTTAATAAATTGATATTTATTCTAAATTGACAATATAACTTTTAATGTATATTTTTATAAAAATAAAATTAATCTTTATTACTTATATAAAATAAAACTATTTAATTATTATTATTATATTATAAGATTATTATCTTAATATGGTAAAAAATATCTGTTAAATGTAACTTAAACGATAAGATTTCTAAATGTGAAAGCCTGGCCTTTGTATGCAATCAATAGAACTTTGCTTGAAATTAAGGTAGATTTTTTATACTTCAACTAGTGGAAATTAGAAGATTTATCATCATATTATATATACTATATATATATAATATATATAATATAATAATATATATTAATATATAATATTATTTATATTACATTTAATATTAATATATATATATTATAATATATTAATATTAATATATAATATATTATATATATTAATATATAAGTGGGTTAGAAATGTTTCTTTTTTACCTTTCTTGCACACATGTATGTTATACTAGCCTCATAGTTAAATATAATACTATAATACATATTATAGGTAAAAAATAAAAAATAAAATTTAATATTTACCCTATTACAAAAATTCGAATTCAAGGAACATATTAATATACTTCAATAATATTATACAATATCTTTCTTATATTAAATATACTGTATATTTAAATAATTAGTATTTATTTTTTATTTTTAATTTATTTTATAAATTATTTCTTTTTTTACTTAGTATATAAATTTAATATAATTAGTTTATTATGTATTACGTTTAAATTTTTTTAAATAACTCTAATATTGGGGTTAGACACTAAAATATAATATAACCTACTTTATATATATATATATATTATATATATATATATATATATACCTAATATAATTATATCATTAATAAATAAAATATATATATCAATATATAATAATATATTAATTAATTATTTTATCACTATATACTACTATATATTATATATAATTTATATTAATTTCTATATATTTAATATTAATATCTATAATTAAATATATAATTATAAATATATTAATTAATCTCATATATATATATAATATATATATATTATTAACATATTAATATATATAATTACTATAATATATATATTAAATATTATCTATTTAACCCATACTATAATGATATTAATCTATTATATGAGGGCTATTGTTTTTAATATTTCACGTTTAAACATATTTTAACTATATTTACTACAGTACGTGAGTATGCGGTTTTAAATCCTCGAATATAAAGAATCTCTCGGGGCTCTTTTTTTCATATGTTTATTGTCAAAGACACCACATATTCAACTTATAAGAGGTATGAGTAATTTAAATTAGAAACTCTATCTTAAACTTATATGTAAATGGTTTTTATTACACTAATTTAGTTAATAATCGAAACTTCTATTTATTATTATCATCTATTATTGAAAGTAAATCATGTTATACAATAGTCAACTCTATCACAGTATGAGATATTTTATTCTACTCATTTCATTTCGTTTTAGATGCTGATATTATTTATTGGCTAGTTCATCTAATTTATTTATATATATTTTTTCTCTATTAAAAATGGTTTTTTTATTTTTTTGTTATGTTGGGTGTTTTCGCCGGCCGCCCCTTTTGAAACAATTAGAAGAAGAGATGTAATGAATAGGTGGGTGCAGTGGGGTGTGGAAGCTTCTACTGGACTTGGCCAAACGTCATTTCCTATACACTAAGAGCTATAGCAGCTGAAGTCGGTAAGTATGTATTTCTAAGTTCTTACAAACTCCTTTCTTCTGTCTGAGACCATATGCTTTATTATCTTTTGACTTATACTAATCTTATTACGCGGAAAATTATAGTGTACTACATTCGAAACATATACCAAAGGTCGATCGTTATGCCGCTCATTTTCATACACTTGTAAAAATTACCGTATCTCTTTCGGGAGAATCTGCAGGGTTATATAGGTCGGATATTATTTAATTCGCGTGGGGAAGCATTGTCTAACTTCCTCTGAGTGAATTATTTATATTCTTCATTTCTCGTTAGAATTTCTGGTCATCTCGTTAATCTTAATTAGTATCGACTAGAATGAGTTTATCCATCAATTTATCGTGTGCTCTTAACTATTAAACTATTTCACTCGACTTCAGTGCTAAATTATAAATTTCTTTCTTGAACTCAAGCCGCTAACCTATCTTATAGACATTTAGTAACGCTTAACGTATAAATTCGAAAATATATCTTCTAGCCAATCAGTCTCATTCATCATCTACGGAGCGCTGCGGATGTACACATGATTAAAGATCTCAAGAACCGTCCGGGCTAACTAATTTCCAACCGTGGTACGTAAGTAGGAGTTAAAAATGTAACTTAACTCACACCTTCAGTATCGTCATAAACGAAATAATTATTTAGACAAAGATTTGGATCTATCTCACCACTTCTCTAATACAAATACAATTAACACATTGTTCTTTCTATTCTATCACAGTACTCGCATCACTACAACTTCAATAGGTCTTTAATTATATACTGTGGGTGCCTCTTTAACAATGCCGCATTCATCCTATCATATCACCCAGACATCTCAGTGAGGTAAAATAATAACTAATACATAAAGTTAAAGTAGCTTTGTCTATTATATTGCTACGCATATATTCTATCTATTACTTATCTGTTATCGCCAGTTAGCATATCATGAGAGCTATGGAAACACGTCATCTATAACACATGTGGATATGGCAAAATATGTATATCCATTGGAACATGACGAATGTATAAGAATATCATCATATTATATTCACGTCTCTACTATCTGAGATATTCATCCTGATGACTTACTCACACATATCACATTGATTTTCATTGATCATCATTCTCTTGCCATTCATACCATGAAAACTATAGGTATATTTAAAATACGGCAAAAGAATGTATTATAACTTTATATTTCACGACCACTATCTATAGGTGCATTCAAACACAGCATATTTGTTATATCCGTTAGATATAAACAAACATACTACATTATCATATTATTATTGTCTATAATCAATTAACATATAATTGTTAATCTGACATAGATTTTATATTGATATTGTAAAAATTCAATATGATATGGTCGATACAAACTAAGATTAAAATAGGCCAACATTGATCGAAAACGTGCTGATTAAATAACAATGAAAGCGTTTACGAGGCGATATAGAGCGTTTCTAATGCTAATCCAAATAATTTTAGCATAGGACATAAGCCGCTTTTAGACACGCTTAAATTTGTGATTTTTTACAATTGCTTTAGCCTTCGAGAGAAACATTGCTTGATATATATATATATATGTATTTTGTTGAAGTTCTTTGAATTAGATAATAGTAAAGGTCCTTGGTTATTTTGTATTAATAACTTTCTTTCCATACATTAATAGTGAGAAGACGTCACAAGAAAAATCATATATTACAGGTAATATAAAAATTACGAAAAGGAATCAAAGTTGTAGTGGAATCTAAAAATGAATTTCTGTCCAAAATTAATTAAGAATGATGAAAGAAATCCATACGTAAAGGAAGTTACATATGTAGAGGCGAAAGTTGCTTGAAATTTAGGTCTTTATTTGGAAATTCTTCATACATAAAAGGGAGTGGTCACAGAACCATCATTTAGAATTCGAAAAAGGAATCGATTCGATGTGGATCCTAAAATGAGTTTTCTGCCCCATGAATCCAAACTGAAAATGATGGAAAGAAATCCATACCGTAAAAGGAAGTTACATATGTCTGACAATCAATCCTCGAACTGTGATAGTTGTGAAAAGCTGAAGACCAATAATCCAAAATTTATTAAAAATGAAAATTGAAGTTGTTATTTAATAATGTTCATTTGCTTGAGTCATCTTCTCGGAGTGTCTGATTGGGAATTTTGTATTATTGTAGTTTTTTCTTTTTCTTGCATTTTGTTTGTTTTTTTTAGAAGGCGTTGATTGAAGTTCTGGGTGTTCTTCTCCGGGTTCACCATTATATAGAGGCAAGACTTGCACTCAAGTTGGTGGTTTCCTTTTAGGAGCAGCAAAGCACCTATATAAGAGGATGTAATTTAGAAATTACATTATTTGAAATATGTTTTTAATTCAACGATAAGTAATAAAAAAAATTCAATGAAAAGTAAAGTAACAAAAAGTCCCTTAGTTGAGATACTCTCTCTTCGTAGGCGATTGGTAGTCCAGCCTTTCCGCGCGTTTTTCCAACCTTTTTTTGGCCCCCCTCCTGATTAAATTTAATTTCCCTAACTTATTACTAATACGGGGGTTATTTTAGACGAAAATTTATTGATTATGATCGAATTTTCTCTAATTAGTCGTAATGATATTACCCTTGATAAAATTATTACTACTCTCTTGCGGGGATATTCTAGGAGAGAGATATTATTTTGATAATAGAATAATATTTTCTTCATGATTTTATTATTATGTTATTTTATCTATCTAACTTCCCAATCTCAACTTAAGTTACGGTTTTATAATATTTAAAATATTTAATCACTTTCGACATATGCTAAAAATTCTGACTTTATTAAACATAATACTCTATTTAACATAAATTAGTAGGAAAAACAATAATTTTAAAATTTATTTTTTAGCAAAGTTAATTAATGGAGTATTAATACAACATATAAATAATATTAATTAATTATATAAATATAATTTATATAATTATATATATTATATCATATAATATATAATAATATATAACATATATATAATTTATATAATATTATATATAATTAATTAATTATTAGCTTTAGAACTTCTTACATATATATAATTAATTTATTATAATAGAAAAATAATTTTTCATTTATTATCTATATTATTAACATTTATTAATAAAACCTTTTCATTAAGTAACAAGATTTTCTTAAGGTTTTTAGAATGAAGGTCTTCAATAAAATTAACCCCCAAACTACTTATTCTATTATTATTTATTTGTTTATAAGATTAAATTCTTAATCTATTTCCTACTTTTAACATTAGCCATTGGGGCTTCATCTGTAATATAATATTTAAAATAATATACTAATAGTATATAAATATTAATATATAATTATATTATAACAATAATATACATGGGCGTCGCAGCTTCTAAGATATAATACTTCACTAAAGCACTTAGGGGGTGCATGACTAAAAATTTATATATAGCTTATAATTAATATATTAATAATATAATATTATATACATATAAAAAAAACCTTTTTATTTTTATTAGAATAAATTATTAATATAATAATTACTAGAAATTTCTATATATAAAATTAAATAAAAATAATCAAATGGAAAAAATATCTAAAACAGATAATATTAAATAAATTAACAAAATAAATTATGTGATTCACATATTCTCAATTATAATAAAAATATTGTAATAAGAAAAAACAAGGAAGTATCAACCAACTATTATAATATTAATAACTATATTTATATAATTAATATATATACTATAATAAATTAATATATTTATTAGAAATCTGTTCTTAATTTATTTGAATCGAAAATCCTATAAATTTTTTATATATATAATTTAATATTAATTATATATTAATATATTATTATACAAAATTTTTTCATAATATATTAATAAATTTAATTAACCTCATGTTTGATATTAAAAACTTTTCAAAAGAAAATGAAAACTTGATATTATATGATATAGTTCTCAAATATAAAAACTAGGGCTATTTTTATTAGGATAGGCCTTATTGACAATTAATATATATATATATCAATTTGGCAAAGCTTCTTATTAAAATATGATAAATAGAAATATTTATTTTAATTTAAACAACCAGACTTTTAATAAACATATATAATTATATAATATATAATAATTATATATATATATATATATATATTATTATCTATATATATATTAATAATAATATATATATTTATATATAAAATATTATATATATATAATAATATTATTATAATTAATATAATAATATATAATTACATTAATTATATATATAGTAAATATAATTAATATTATAAAATCTTTATGATAATTGATATTTATCTAATTATAAATAATATATTTAATAATATAATGGATTTCGATCAAATGTATTTAGTGTGTATATATTATATAATGATAATATTATAATTATAATAATTAATATTTTGCATAAGCATCCCGGCAATTTTAAATAATTATTATTAATAATGGGATAAAAGGATGGAAGGGTTAGGAGTCAAAAGCTTGTTACAGCATATTTAATCTAATTTTTAATTTTCATGCGTGTTTAGTTTTCACTGCAATGTTTATTCAGTTAGTAAAATGAACTTTGGGTATTGAGAACTACATAATTTCTTTTGCTTTTAAATATTATATATGGAATAAAAATGTTAATTTTATTAGGTAAATTATAATTATATAATATATATAGTAGTATTAATATATATATTTTATAATATTTACATATATATAAATATATTAATAATATATATTAAATAAATAATAAATATTTAATATTATATATATATTATATATATATATATAATATAATATAATATATGAATTATATAAATATAATTTATATATAATATCTTATTAATATTATATAATTAATACTATTAAATATATATAATTTATATATATAAAAATATATTATTATATAATATCTATATATATAATAATAATTAATATCATATAATAATATAAATATATATATTATATATATATATAATAATATTATACTAATTTTTTCACAAATAAGGATAAGTCAGTTCTACTTAGGCATTGCATTATATTATTAATATCTAATATTATAGTTTTTTTTTATCTTAAATAAATTATAAATAATAACTTATCATTATGATATATATTTTATTCTTAAAGGTACAAAAAAAAGCTATATACATATATAAAATTGGTTTGCAATACTATATATATATATAGTATATTTCTTATTATTCATTTGTTTCGTCTTTTGCATTCATTAATAAACACACGCCTTTAGTTAATTCATAGTCTGAAAATATTACAACCGGTCTAAGATTAATATTATATTATGTTATTTTTATTTATTAATTTACAAACAAATTATAGTTAGTTATTAATATATATGAAATTAAATTTAATATATCTTAATATTAATAATTAGAGTTATAATAAATAAAAAACTTATTATTATATATATTATTATGATAATAATTTATATTTATATATTATTATAAATTAATAGACTTTAAAGATATAATATATAAATATAATAAAATAATGAAATTAAAATTACACCAAGAAAATTATATAAATCAGATGCAAATAAACAATTCTACAAAAAAAATCGATATAGACACCACATTATAGAAAAACAAAACAGATTGATAATTCAGAAGCTCTAGTATTAATAAAATTGATTTAATATATATCTTATATAAAAAAATATATTTTTAATTAATAACATATAGTGAATAATCAATAAGTAATGTTTATTTTGATAAGTGTAAAATTCACATATTATATATAGAGCAGAATTGAAAATCTCAGATAATTTAGAATTTATAAAAATAAGTAATTTTTCACCATCTGTTTAGAGAGCATAGTTATAATTTATCAAACTACTAGATAATAATAGACATAAATCATCAGTAAAACTAGTCTACATCCAACATGCGCCCAAACATTTACTGTTGCTCAAACATAATAATGCCATTTAGTCATGTTGATTTATGAAGCAATGATACCGTGGGGCAGGCTCTTCACCGTTTCAACGTCTGATACGTATCTCTACATAGATACTTATATCGTATCCCAAGTCTTGATCCTTCGGGCTGAGTACTTAGAATCAGAGCTCATCTTACAATTTTAATTGATATGGTGCTAATATGAGGCTCTGAGACGAGCTAAGTATACTATAATCAAATGTCATTATTTTCAGTCAACGGATAAATAAAGGTTCAGTTTTATCATCCATTTATAATGATTTTGGGAAAGACAAATAAGATCTTTTAGTTCTTCACTACTAAACTTACAATTTCATTTGTCCTTTTTAAATATTTATACGTCATAAAATTCTGTTTCAAATTCCAATAGTCAATAAATCTGAATGGAACCTGCAAACTCGTATTGAACTGAATCTTAAGAATTGAAGCTTGTAACTTTTTATCTTTAATCTTCATCATACGATTGTTATTGGTAGATTAGCATGTGGAATTTAGAATTATGTAATGAATATCTTTCATTAACATAATAAGCAGTAAATGTTTATATTTTCAGTAAGATGATAACCAGTAAATTTCCAAAAAGTTTAAGCTACAAGTGTATAATGAACCTCAGATATCGATTGAATTATTATTTTATGGAGATGCTTACTCCTCTCCAGAACTCCGAGGGATTATGAGTTGCTGGATTCACAACTTCAAGTGATCGAGCCAAGTTGAACTCACTGCCTTATTCCAAACAATCCTGTAGGTAATAATATTCTAAGATCCTTAGTGGCGCAAAGTCAGTGATTCGGAACCCTGTCCCTTACGAGCGGTTGCTAAAGCTGTTTCTTTGATTTGATTAGTCCTACTTTTTTTATACGACTTATCAAGTTCTGGGTTATCTTATCCGCATCGGCATGTCCAACTCGTCATTTCCCACAAATAGCTCGCTATTTGAATGGTGTGCTTTCGAATTCAGAATTAGCAGGAAGTGTCTTTTGCTTTTCGACGAATATTCTCATAGTGTCTTGTGATCAAATCGTGAAGAATTTGATGGCACTCTATTTACAAATCTTGAACTATAAACATCGCAGAGTACTATTAACGATTCATATCATAACGGGACGCCACATCTGATGATGAGGACGAGCTTATCAGTGCCATGCTGCAATTATGAAATTGGTTCTTTCGAAATTATTTTTACAAGTCGCTTTGTCTTTATGTGGCAGAGTATCATTTAACATTCCTTCAATTGGAAAGTCGTCGGTTGTCTATTTCTCCACCATCGAGCTTCTTGTTCCAACTTACATTGCGATTGGTTTATCAGCTTTTTCGCATCACCTGTTTTTACAATCGGATTTTCATCTAAAGCAAATTACATACCGATTCAGTATTATAACAAATTTACTTAAAAGTTTTTGGATGCTATTTAATTGAGTTACAATTCATTATTTCTTCTCTAAGACCGACTTGCGTAAAAAAACTAGTAATAATATACTTCTGACTTTATATTGTTCATCTTCCACAGTATTTAGCGAGATTTTTCTGAGTATTTCTATGATGTTACAAATCATTAAATATCTACTAAGATATTAGTTTTGTGTTAACAGAGCAAATGAATTAATTTTGAAACTTAATGCATTTCTTATATTTAACTTATTTCGCATAATAAATATGTCTATGGAACACTCAGTACCTTCACTTTGGGCCAGTATCATTTAACTGTAAGTAACAATGTATAAATTCTATCTAGATAATCCACAATAGTATCAGATATTCAACAATTAATTACTCCTACTAGAATTTTACATTAAAAAGCAGAAAATAATTAACCTTAAATCCATTATGCATATACTAAATTGTAATAGCCTTAAGACAATCATTAATATAATATATTATATATATATATTAGAAAAAAAAATTAGATATATATATAAATATTAAATATAATATTTATATATTTTATTTATATCTTTAACATTAAATAATATATTTAATATATAACTTTAAACTTTAGCATAAATTAATAATATATTAAAATATATAACTATTAAATTAATATTAAATATATTTATTTATATTATATATATAATAAATAATATTATATAATTATATCTAGATATATATACTGTATAATTATTTAATATAATTATTAATATATATATATAATATATATATATTAATATATATATATATAAAATAATAATATATATAATTCATTATAATATATATATATAATATAATTAATAAATATATATAAAATATTAATATATAATAATATATTATATAATAATAGATGCAATACATTGGATAATCACATATAATTTTATTTGACTTTATTTTATTTAAGTCATTATTGAAGACCGTCAATTATATCATATATCTTTCAAGTATACTATTTTAGAAGTATTCTAGATTATACTAATATATATTGTAAAGCTTATTATATATATTATAATTAAAATAAAAGGGTTAATATTAACTGAATAATTTTAATACAAAATTCATCATTTTAGAAATTAATTTCTTATATATATAAAAATTGGTTAGATCACTAAATATTATTTTTATTATCATTATTAAATATAAAAACAATTTATAAAATTTGAATTTCAATTAAATTGCATAATATTGATATACTATATTAAGAATAATATATATAATATAATTAATAATATATTATATAATAATATAATATTATATATATAATATATATATATAAATATTATTAATATTAATATATATATATATTATATTATATATTAATTTAATATATATATTAATAAATTTAAATAATATTAATAGTATTTTAACTCTTTATTTTCCTCTTATTGGTTATTTCCAACCTGCTTAAATTGTGTGCACACAGCGTTTGGGCGAGCTCAGTCCTAGATGGCGGCCAGGCTAATAATATGGTCGATACAAGCGAATTACATCCGCATACACTTATCAATTGTATCACCTAATTTTCTCCTAATTAAGTAAGTCATCGTTAAACAAGGAGTTATAGCCATTGATACAAAGTTACATTTTAACTTGACTTCTCTTTAACCTTGGTGATTACTATATTATTGATAAAGCTAGGTTGTTCCTATGTAGATGAAAGATCAAAGGAAATGAAGCGCATAATGGTGAATGTAATTATGCCGTATGTACTAACTGTCTAAACACATACAGAATCACATCCGACACTTCGTCAATGAGAAGAGTCGTGTTGGGACTTTTGTAGAAAGATTGTAACAGTTGATATTGATTCTACGTTGTGGGGAGCAGCTTGCGCCTCCTGCTCTACTCGGCATGACTTGACTGCCCAGTAGATAATAATTATTTAGTTTTTATATTTAATTATATTGTTTGGGGATAAATGTGAACTATCATGAGTGAAAAGAGCGGGTATGTTTAGTCATACATAAGGTCATACGTGCTGGTAGGAATATTATTTAACATTCTTCATACCGGGCTGCTCAATATAGTAGTGTAAAGGGTGGTCTAATGTGCATATATAGTTTATTATAGTACTTTAAATTTATAAGCCTATCGTTAGTTAAAACAATCCTTTCCAAAATTATAAGAATAGATATTATTTCTGGCTTTTGAATTAGGATGTGAAAGTGGTAATGGAATTAAACGTTTAATATTTATTAGTGCTATTATATTAACGAACTTATAGTTTTAGTATAACTTAAACTATTGGGGTGAGTATCCCAGGCGTAGGCGATATGCACATATTTAATAGGATGGGAAACTCTCGAGACAATATACTTATTATTTAAACTTGTGTAAGTATGAATACTCACTAATAGGTTACAATTTTTTACGGAAAATCTTTTATAGAAACGTTTAAAAAATTCAGCTCTAAAGAAAATTTTTAATTTATATGATAATATAGGGAAATTTAATATATAGCAAGTTTAAAGTCAAGATGCATTTGTTTTATTATGCTTTGAGAGGTAAGAATTGTTCTTATTGTTGTTAATACTCATATATTTCATAACTTGGTAATAAGTTAGATATGATTATTGAAGAGTGGATACTCTAATTTAAGTTTTGCTGATAGTCATCATATGTTATAATATACTTGGTTTGTAATCTGTATAGGTATTACATTTTCATTGCAGTTTTATGGATGAGTTTTACATAGAGTACTTAGTAAAAGTTAGCTATCTACACAACATTGTTATATAGATGGTGAGGCTAGTCGTGATATTTTGAGTAAATGTGCATTAAATGTGCTATAATCGTCATAAATAATTAAAAATGTGACACTAAGGAAGGAAATATTAATATTTTTGTGAGTAAAATATTGGTGTTATTTTGGTCTATACTATATATATATTTGTATATGTATATTTATTATGCTGTGTGTGTACTCCTTTTAATGTATATGTAAGCTATTCTCCTTAGACTTAAGTTTTATGTTACTCATATATAAATGTAAGTGAGAGGTTGCAGTTCTTGTTACTTTATCAGTGTTTGATATATCATACATTGTTCTCAGAGTTTCATTATAGAAAGTGAGCGATATTGCATAACGAGATAGGTGTTTAGTTTCTTGGGTATAAAAAACTCAAATAAAGTTTTCTAACGGAATGTTCCGGTAGTAAAGCGGTGATGTAACTATTTAGGTTAATGCAACTTATTAATTACTGTTCATAATTGGCTACACAAATCAACTATCGAACAGCTACAGAATTTCTAAAACTTTCCTTGGTAAATTCAACAATATCATTATGTGCCTCACCTCTTGGCCATTTTGGATCTTATTCCTAATTCAACTTTCTTCCTTCCTAATCCTCATCTTGATACACAAGACGTTGGCTCACACATACTAAATATAGCACTAACGCATATAAATAGCTTAACTCAGCAAACTGAAATTACACACTCTGACTTATAAAGCAGAATTTATATTTCTATGTACTAAATCTTAATTACAATATATAATATTAGCATAATTTGATTTAATTAGTATACATACATTATAAACCTTTACTGAATTTTTTCACATCAAATATAACCTACATACCTTTCTCTGCAACACTCTCAGCCCTTTTATTTAGACTGCTAGTATATATACTATACTCAATCTATCAATATTATTGTAAGTGCAATCAATTTAAAGCCGTCACTATTGAACTGTCGGTTTCAATTTTAGAACTTGCTTATCTCATAAATCTCCCATAAATATTTATGTAATAATTCTTTAATAATTATGACATTTTGCAAAATGGTAGTATAATAATTAATAATATTAATTAATATATATATATATATTATATATAAATAGAATTAATATATATTATATAATACTATATATAATATATAATATATATATATATATAATATAAATATTAATTATATAATTTAATATATTATATAAATATATTAATATAATATATATTATAATATTATATATATAATAATATTATTATTATACATTATTAATCTAATATTAATCTAAATATAATTAAAAACACTCCCAGGAAGAGCTTTCGCCTGTCAGTTGGTCCAACATAAGTAAGCTTATATATACCTTTATTTATATAACTGGCCGATAACTTACACACTATTTATATACTATATATATATATATATACTTAATAGATTGTATACCATATAGCATTATATATATATATCTCAGTACTAGCCATATATTCGTGTATTCAGCTTTGTAAATTTAATAAACACTTATACTCACGTAAGTGATATATATAGTTCGGTTATATACTATACCTAGTTATATTGTAGAAGAACTTATATATATTAACAATTCTTTTCTTCACTATACTAATTATAAGCCCAAATAATACTTATAACTTATATATATATAATTATATATATACTCTTAGTATATTATCATTTTTATATATATTATTCTACCTGAAAATATTATTATTATTATTATTTAATTTACGATTTCAAATTTGTAATAGATATATATAATATTCTATATAATATATAAATACTCACTATATAAATAAGGTTGTTTCAAAGTAAGTTATTTATATCAGTAATACATAAAGGTCATAGACCGGGTGCAGCTCCTTAGTAGTATCATATATCTATTGATACTATTTATATATAGCGAAAGTATTATAAATAAGTAAGCTCAAATGTTTAACTTGTAAACCGTGAGTTGAGAAAAACATTCTCACACTATATTATATCTAATTTTTTATATATATATATATATATACTCACTTCTATATATATACGTTATATATAATTATTTAATATCATCTCATTTTCAGATGACAGAAAGTATACAATTTTTATTTCCTCACTTGGATTTGTCTTTTCTTTTTTTGTTAAATTGCATAGCGCTTATAGCACTAATAGAAATTCAACGAGATCACAAACAGCTTATATTTTGAGCTTATTTTTTTATATATTGTTTCTACCACTGCCACAGCAAGTCTTAAACTGTGACATACAACTTGTGTTATAATCAAATTAAAAGAAAAAAAAAAATTAGTTAAACTTAAGAATACAACTTTCGAAAAAATATATACTAAATATGCGTCTGGCATTACTTTAAACACATTCATTGGAAAGAATTACCGTTTATTTATTCAATAAGCCTTTTATTAAACAGCTTATCAACGCATATTATAAATCCAAGTTTTAAATTTGTTTTAAGATTGTTTAAACAAAGACAAAAATTTTCCTGAGCCCCCTTAAGCCAAAAGAACCCAACCCCACAAAAAAAACCGAAAAAAAAAAAAAAAATATTATTATTGTCTGTCATTACCGATGATTGCAAATGTTGCCAAAAAATGCAACATTTTTGTTGCAACATATATGGTTTAGATTGGCGCTTGTTTTGAAAAGAAGTCAATTATGAGACCTTACATTACCTCTGATTGCCTGCGGATGAAACTAAAATGCCTCATAGCATCCTTCTTCATTAGTCATTATGCAATCTCTTTTGCATTATGAGTAATTATTTTTTATCAGCTAGGGACCCTTCTTGGGGTCCTCTAGGCACATTTAAACGGTCAATTAGAAACTATGATTAAAATTGGTCATTTTTGCTTTCTAACATCAACTTGAGAAACATTAATATTTGGATATACTATATTAATTAATGAGTTGGTCTCCACGTATTCATGTTGGTTATCTAACCAAAATCGCCTAACACCAGCATCCGGTGCTCTTAAACCGGGTAGGATTTTACATCATCCAATGACTCAATGTTGCTCCGATCACAACCGACTTCTTACTTTCCTTTGGGCCTTCCCTTCCTTTTCGGATCGTTTCATCGGCAACATACTCATGTGTTATATTTCTTTATAACTCCCATTTGCTCCAGCCAATCCAGCCCCAGCTACCGGTTCCGGTTCACGGTCTCAATGTAGTCCGAATACATTTGCTCGTGTCAATATAGCAGTACTTTTCTTACTTCTTTTTTATTGCCACAATCTTTATTACACATTCTTTTTTCTTTTTTATCTTCTCTTCTTTCCACCATGATTCTATTTGTGATTCTATTGTCAGTATGTTTGCTTCTTCTCACTCTCCTTCCTATTTGTCTTTCAATCAGCATCCACAACTCTGTGACGAAACTTTCAAATATCATATTATCTTAGTATATAATCTGTGTTTTTTTCAACTCTTGTTTTTCATAACAAAGTGGCTTAATAAGGTTTTCAAACTCATTTTGGGGTTTCATAAAGTTGAAGGATACCAGTTTTGTTTTATGTTTTATTTATTTTCTATTTGTAAAAACAGGAAAACATGGGTGTAGAGTCTGAATATTTCTGAATTCGAAGAGAAATTCAAAAAGGAACCTGAAGGTTCGTAAAAGTGGAATTCAAAATTGAGTATCAAGACCATAATCCAAATTAACTTGAGAATGAAAGAAAAGAAGTCCGTATCCATATGTTTCTTGCGGTTCTGTATTGAATTTACAATTTTTCTTTTGGAAGAGTTTTGATTTGGAATTTTTATTAGTATTATTTTTTTTTCTTTTTCTTTCATTATTGGTTGTTTCAATTGTTATCAGAAGGCGCTGATTGAAGTTCTGAGTGTTTTTCTCCGGGTTAATCACCAATTTATATAGTGGCAAAATCTTGCTAAGTATTATGGTATTTTCCAAGGAAAAAGTAAAAACGGATTCTTACCATGAGCAAATTATATTTAAAAAAATAGCTATTCCTAATATAATTGATATATTATTCAACATTAAGGTATTATAAAAAATGATGCCAAGACAGTTGTAACAATGAATAATGATTAACTCATTTCTTTCTACGTACGTAGAAATGAGCTAGATCACGGGCTTTCCTATAAATTTCCTTTCCTGTGTCGAAAATTCTCTGTTCTGTAGGAATTCTTGATGATCACAAACATTTCGAATAGTGGGCGGCCTTTTCCTGTAATTTCAAACTTCCTTGTGTAAAGCTGCGTTTTCTGATAATTCTGAAGTTTGGGAGAGGGAGTTCAAGTGAGAGAGGTATTCTATGAATAGAATGTAGTTCTTTACGTATTTCATTCTGATTGATTGAGTATTCTCAATCAAGGGTAGGTTTTATATATAATTCATATCGTTTGAACATTAATAATGCTAAAAAAAATTTGATTTACATTAACGCAAATTTTAACGCATAAGTTACGAACATAAATATACTTAAACATTAATTTTGAGGATAGTTCGTCACCAATTTGAGATATTATCTATATATAGTGAGCATAACATCTATATTAGATATTATCTCAGTAGTCATACAGCTATTCAGCATATATAATTGATAAGTAGAAATAACATACTACTCTACTAATACTACTACTATACTATGATACTATATTATACTATGATACTTAATAATAATACTATTACTATCATATATATTTTATATATACTTTATTTAAGTTCGAGAGGAGCATGAGACGGTCGAGAGAGAAGAGAGGAGAGAGAATTTTCAAACAAAACTTTAAAAATTAAAAAAGTTGGTAGAAGGTTTCCTTTAAAGAGAAGAGTAAAATAAATTGTAAGATGATTTTTTCACATTTTGTGAATATGATAAGTATCGCCAACTGAGAGCTTAAGCAAATAAATTTATTTTACGGTTAGTCACCATGAATCTTCAATTTAATTGCAATGTGTTGAATTATTTCATATAAAATAATTTGATAACGCAAAGCAACTTAAGGTTAGAACTCGAAACAACAGAGAATTATCGACAAGACTTGTTATTTTTTAATCATGCATGGTATGAGAGTTGGCTACTTTTTGTGTCAGCAAAAGAAAGGTTATAGGAGGCCTAGAATGTCAAGAGAATATGTCGAACAATTGCGACATTCCTCCCGCATTGTATATATTAATATTATATACTATAATATACTATATAATATACTACATATAAAAATATATATATATAATATATATATAACCTATTATATATATTCATATATTTTAATTAGAATTATATATTATATATCATATATTAACCTATGTGTGTGTGTGCTCGCTGCTGTGTTAGCCTGTGCAGTGTGCTGTGTGGTGTTTTCTGTCGATAGTTTAATTAATGTTAAACGATAAATAAGGAAAGAATATCTTAATAATTTTTAACAGGTCTACCCTCTATCTTTTTTTAGCTTATACTTGGTAAATTGTTCCATGGTGACTGAAATATATATATAAATTAATATTACTAATATTAATTATATTATATAAATATATATATATATACTATATATCATAATATATATACTATATATATATTATACACACTATATATAATATATACTATATATTATATAATAGTTATTGTTCACGTATACTTTATCAATACTACTATAAACTATTATACACTTAGTATAAAATATATATATATTTATATATTTCTATATATATATCTAATATTATATAATATAATAATTATATTATATATATTATATATATATATATAGTAAAATATAATTAATATATATATATATTATAATATATATAATATAATATTAATATATATATATATATTAATATATACTATATAATATACTATATAATACCTATATATTATATAATAATTAAATTAATATATATATATATAATTAATTATATATATATTAGATATTATTATATATAATATATATAATAATATATATATATATATATTAATATATATATTAATATATATTTAATAATATATAATATATATATATAATACATAATAATATTATATTTATATCTATATCTAATATAAATATATAATTAATATCTATATATTAATATATACATAAATAATATATTAATACTAATATTAATATTAATTTATATATATATATATAATATTATAATATCTATTAATATATATATATTAATATAATAATATATATTATATAATATAATATATATATATATATATAATTTCAAATATATATATATATATATATATATATAATATAAGTATATATATACCGTGCAGGGCTAAATGATAAATGTAAAATTTGATTTCGCAATATGGATATTAATTCATATTTTATGGAACATAATAATTCCATTTCGATACCAGATGAAATGGGAATTTGAAAAGAAATCTCGACGGATAAACGGAAAAGTTCCAAGAATTTGATTCTCATTCTTCGGTTGGTGCTTTAATATAATATAAAAAATAATTACTTTTAGGTGTATTCCGGGAAGCGAAAAATTATTTGATATTAATAAAAATATTAATTTAAATAATTAAACATAATAATAACTAATAAATAATAATAATAATAAACTATTAGTAGCCAGTCTTTTTTACATTTAATAAAATAATAACATCAATAATTTAATAATGATAATAAATGATAATGATAATGAATAATATATGACATATACTACAAATAATTATTATATAATTCATAATAATTAATAATAAATAATAATTAATAATAATAATAATATTATAAGAAAAATCAATAATTACAATAATAAACAATATTCTAATAATAATAAATAAAATAACTAATCAATTAAATAAATATATATACATCATAATAATAATATAATAATATAATAATAATCATAATATTAAATTAAATTAAATAATATATAATAATAATAAATAAAATATAATAATAATAAATTAATATTAATAAATAAATAATAATAAATTCTAATAATAATAATAATAATAATAATAATAATATAAATAATAATAATGAATCACAAATTAATTACACCACAACATATATAATAATAAAAATCAGATAAAATAACAATAATGAATAATAAAGAATAATATTATTGAATAATTATAAAATTTAAAATTAACTACTCGTAATAAATAAAAATAAATATTAATAATTAAATAATTAAATAATACATGAATAATTAATAATTAATATCAATAATAATATTATAATGATAATAATAATATAAATATAATTAATAAATAATAAATATTGGATGAAATAAAAAAAAAATATATTGTTTGAAAATTTTAATAAAAAATAAAGAAATTTACAAAAATTATAAAATGATAATATTATAAGAAGAGAAATATTACGGCAATAATAATAATTATTTATGGAAAGCGTGGAATTGATAACTAAGGAGAAAAATAACTGAATAATCCAATATAATAATACAAATATAAAATAATAAAGAAATAGAACTTAATTAATAATATATTAATTTAATAATTTTAAATAATTTAAATTCTTGATCAAATAATCATAATTATTTATAATCACACCCGTCACAACACCCCACACCTCAATACGTAATGAAATAATACAATAATAAATTTAATAATAAATGAAGAATTAAATAATTTTAATCTTTAATTATATAATAATAATAATTTAATTAACTAATTCATATTCACGTCAATTTATCAGCTAGAATCAAGATATAATTATAATGATATATAATTAAACAAAAATTGTGGAAATATAAAAATTACAGAATGAATTAATATTCCTATTCATAAAAATAATAAAATAATTAAAATAATTTTAATACAATAAGAAAAAAAAGTTAATTACAATAGTTATACAATATATTTAAATTATTAAATATATAATATCAAATAATTTTATGATTAAAAATAGATTGATATTTTAAAAAATAAATTACATACTATAAATTGTAGTACAATAATATATAAATACTCTAATAGATTTAATACACTCTTTCTGAAAATTTTTAAATAAATTTAAATTATTACGTAACATATCACACCTTTAAATTTATAAAATTAAATTGTAAATTAATTATAAATAATGTAACATATATTTAAAAAGGAGAAAGATGAGCAAGAGAGAAGAGGAGAGAAAGGAGCAAGAGAGAAGATTGAGAAGAGTTGCAGAGAGAGAACGAAGAAAGAGAAGAGAAAGAGATTGAAGAAAGAGAAAGAAGAAGAGAGAAAGAGAGAAGAGGATAGAGAGAGAGAGAGGAGAGAAGAGAGAGAGAGAGAGAGAAAACGAGAAAGGAAAGAAGAAGATATAGAGAAGAGAGAGAGAAAAAACAAACTACAAAACACGACTTTAGAAGAGAAGTGAGAGATGATTGAGAGAGAGAGAGAGAGAGACAGAGAGAGAGAAGAGAGAGAGAAAGACAAGACATTGAATTACAGATTCCCGAAACGACCATAGAGAAGTCCAATCAATTATGAGAGAGTACGAGAAGTAGAGAGAGAGAATAGAGAAGAGAGAGAGAGAGAGAGAGAGAGAGAGAGAGAGGAGAAGTAGAGAGAGAGAGAGAGAAGAGAGAGTAGAGAGAGAGAGATAGAGAAGAGACGAGAACGAGAGAGAGAGAGACAGAGACATAGAGAGAATCAGAGAGCTGAATAGTAGAAACACTAATATAATAGAGAATGATGCAAGATAGATGAGATAGAGTAAGAGTAAGAGAGGAGAGAGATGAGCATAGATAATAGTTAAGAGTAGAGAGAGAGAAAGATATAGGAAGAGAGAGAGAGAGAGAGATGATGATTACGTAAGATAAGAGAAAACGGAAACATCAAAATGTATAACCTATATATAGCTAATATATGTGATAGCGAAAAGTTAATAATAGTACGAGATAAGGCTCCAACATGGGGCAAATTAGTTTCAGAACAATGCCAATGTTCCTAAGATCAGTGCTACGCTAGTTAAGCCTATTTCATTATATATAATGTTTTATTTTAAGTAAAGTTAAATTTATTATTTAATATAAATTAATTTATATATTAATTTATAATATAACCTTCCCTTTAAAACTGTATACTTTATATTTATCTATTTTTAATTTGCAGTACACCGGCTTAGGGCATCAACCAATATCGGAATGGTAGTTTATGGATGGACGCAAGGTCATCAACATTACACGAAGATGTTCATTACACACATTCACCACCATACACCGTTACCACTACCCCCTTTCATCCCCACCATCTCTTTTTCTAGTTTTGGGTCATTGGGGCCCTACCTATATATCACTCATCATACTTTTATTGTTGCATGATACACATTACCTCTCTATACTTTAGCTACCCTGCACCACAAATAACATACACATTATGTGTTCTCAGCGAGTGGTGTGTACAAGCGTCGATCATCGATGCCGTTTCCTAACCTTTAGACGGCACGCACCCTTACAAGTAACGACTTTTGAGTCCCGGCAAGGCCGGCCCCTTCGCGGCCCGTTCCGGCATCAAATCCTTGCAGCACTCTCAGCTCTCTGCCGTTCTGCCGCCAATCCACGGTCTTGGTAATACTCGTTTCGTCTTCTTCGCATTGCAATTCGAGGAGATGGGTTTTTACTACTCCTAACTCTGCCCGCTGGCATTAGTTCACTCCCATCACACGGGAAATTCTAACCATCTTGTGGATATGGAGAATAGAAAAGTTTTTGGGTCATGATGTATTTGTTTCTTTATTCGGGATATTCACGGTTCCATTTAATATTAACCAACGACCACTAACTTTCCCCTTAAAGGCCAATTTCTTTGACGCATATTTTTTATCAGTCCTAAGCTCACTCACGACGGTGGTGTTATGCCAGGTAACGTATGCCAGGACGAAACTTGAACGGGATCCGTGGGCTCAGCCACACGTATTAGACCCTGACTCTTTCAAATCATTGCTATTTAATCTTGGGTAAATTAGAAATAAACAGAATATATGTGAAAAATTTAATGAATAAAAAGGTTTCAATTCACCCTATCTTCTTATTACTAGCATTATAAGTAATTTGATTATATATTTAGATTGTTGTTTCATTATTATTTTTAAAGTTATATAGTTTTAAGTTTTATAATAAGTAGGGTATTTTTGTACGGTTAAAATCGGGAAGAAAATATTAATTCCTTTCATTAACGTATAATTAAACTGTTTTTTCTCGCTATATATTAGACTACGATAAACAGGAAAAGTTCCGCATCCTATTAGGAAAAACAAGTCAGTTATTCTGTTGTAGATAGCAAATTAAACTCTACTCTTACTTCTCATTCTTTAATCTATATATTATAATTTAAAATATCAAAAACATAATACATTTTTTCTGCAATATGTAATGGAAAAAAATAATAATTTACATAACAAAAAGATAAATATAAAGATATATATATTTCAATTATATTATTAGATATAGATAAGATTTAAAAAAAATTCAAATTTTGATGAAGAAATATTAAAATTTGGTAGTCTCGTATTAGTAAGCTGAAAGTAATTTTATTAAATGTAATTTGTTTTTTATCTATGTTAATTATAAAAATGTAATATTAGTAACAATTATATATTTATTAATGATATCATGTAATTATTATAATTTCTTATTTTTATATTTTTTTTTATTAACTTATATAAGAGAATATCCTTTATGCCCCTTGTGATCTACTCGGATTGTAAAGGATCTGGATTATTGGACTAAATCGAATGGTTCATTTATGCTAATTATATTGAACAAATTTAATTTTTGCTTTCTCTTCCGGCTCCGGGCCATTTCATATCTTTCTCCATCATCACAAAACCGCCATCCATCAAAACATGACAGCAAAGGGCCTCAAAGACAACACACGTGCAACAACACAAGCAACAGAGAGAGCAAGAGAAACTAACAATAGCTAACCAACCGAACAACAACACACAACAACAACGGGACAACGGGACAAACAACAACAACACGACACGCATCGCACATCACAAGACTGACTTGTGGTGAGAAGGAGCTTGGAAACACCCAGTGTGGGAAATGTGGGACTCTGAGAACAGACATCTTCAAATTGGATTTAGAAGCTGAAAGAGATTACCAGAGATGTCTTATGGATAAATTCATAAATTATCTCTTCAAATTCTCCGAGTCCCACAAGAAAGCTGAAATACTAGTAGCTGCCCACAATGGCGGCAAGTTTGATACACAATTTGTGTATAGCCCGCCCTGGAACGAATGCCATCTCATCCAATCCAGTGAAACGAGGAACCAAAATCAATACGCCTACGGCCAACCATAATATCCATTTCAAAGACACATTGTTGTTCATACCCTGCGCCTTAAAGAAGCTACCAAAATGCATGGGTCTTAAAGTGAATTGGCAAAGGGATTCTTCCCTTATAGATTCCTGACTCTGGAGAACGTGAACTATAAAGGTAGAATCCCTGATAAAGCTGCATTTGAAGTAGATCGGATGAGTGACAGTTAAAAGGAGGATTTTGAAAGTTGATATACATAGTTTAATAACAAAGAGTACGACATCAATGCTGACGCATATAGGACGCAGTGATGAGGGCAATTACACTTTCGAAGGGGTTAAATGGTTAAACTTCATGGAGCTCTACACAGGCTGCAGAATTGAACATGCTAGGAATGGCGGTGAACGAAACTTCAAGATCAAGAACAGATTCCTTAAGCCTGACGGCTATCTGGAGATTCCAGTTAAAGAATATACACCTATTGATGGCAGTGCATTGGTCAATCAGAAACACCTCAATGTCAATGAACAGACGATTGAACTGAATGATCAGCGTGGACTTCTAAATCCCAATACCCCTGTAAAGAAAGTCGTCTTCCTCTTCCACGGTTGTGTATGGCATGGTCACCAGTCATATGAGAAGGGAATGGACAAGATCGGTGATGTGTCCAGCCTCGATAGATACACTACCACCATGCAACAGGAAAGGGATTATAAGAACGCAGGCTTCGAAGTCGCAAGGTTATGAAGCATGATTGTGAAGTAACCATCGTAAACGACATGAACGAAACAAGAACTGAAAACTTAGGTCATTTTGTAAAAGAACAAGGGAATGAAATTGCCAATGAACGTCTGGTTGTAGGAGACGCTCTTTACGGTGGTTAAACTGAGCCGTTTGTGTACTGCTACCCCCAACAAATGGCAAAGTTAAACTTAACTATCTTGATTTCACATCCCTGTATCCTTGGGTCCAGAAGACCAAATCGTTCCCTGCCGGCCTCCTCACGGGTCGTGAATTACCGTCGATCGAAGATTTCGTTAAAGATATTGACACCACCTACTTCGGCTTATCTTACGTGAGTGTGCTACCTCCTAAGAATCTGTACATCCCTGTACTACATGGACGTTACGAAAACCGTCTGATTTTCACGCTATGCCGAACATGCAGTGAATGAAACCTGTTACGAAGGTAAGTGCAGACACACTGATAAGCAAAGTATGCTTAAAGGTGTTTACTGCAGTCCAGAATTAAAAGTTGCTCTTGAGAAAGGGTATAAAATCACTAAGCTCTATGAAATCTGGAAATTCGAGCAGTCAAAGGATATCTTCAGTAAATATAGTGATAGTGTTTTTAATTATTGATTGTGTCATTATTTAATTGGTGACAGTATTATTAATTGATGATAGTGTTATTAATAGAGATAGTGGTGATGATGATATTGATAATGATAATGCAGTAATAATGATGATAGTGGTGTTAATGTTAATTATAGTAATCATAATGATAATGATAGTGGCAGTGATGATAATGATAGTAATTGTAATGATGATATTAATGATAGTGATGATAACCATAATGGTAATAATGATAATAATAGTGATGGTAGTGATATTAATGCCAGTGGTGATAATAATAGTGACGGTAGTAATGATAATGATAGTAATATTAATAATATTTATATATATATATGTGTATATTTTTTTTAAAAAAATTTGTATTTTATATTTATTTATATAAAAGCCCCCGATAGCTCAGTGGTAGAGCACTCGCCAAACCAAGCAAAGGGTCTTAGGGTTACAATTGGTCGGGTGGGAGAATGTGAGCTTTTCTCTCCTTGGGCTTGGTTTCGTCCTGCTAGAACGTTAGATGAGTACACCTCCTACTTGATAAGGGCTCTGCCCGTGAATGACGGTTTTTATCTTTGGAAAAAAAATTGTGGAGACGTTCCTGAAGTGGAAGACTGAAGCCTCAGGCCTTCCTGACGGGTCCCTTTAAAGACCTCGCCTGAATTCTAACAGTTCCTCGCCGACTTCAAGAGAATTGAAGATGTTGTTTTAAACCCTGATAATATCAAGCCTAATCCATATATGAGGTACATAGCGAAACTCTTCCTGAACTCATTATGGGGCAAACTAGCCCAGAGAGTACCTCGTAACGAAAATATTTTATGTACCAGTTATGAACAGGTATGGGATTTGATGAAGAGAGCTGACTTGGAAGTACGTAACATCTTTGTAGCTGGCGAGCATCATATTATGGAGGTAACACACACGGACCATGCACGAATACGCGCTAAGCTCACAAATGTAGCTGGTAGCTGCACCTTGTACCCCCACGGCTTGGCTCCATGCCTAGATTGTGTGAATCTGTCACATCGAGTACTTCACTGATGAACTAGTGCACTGTTGGGGTCAACGATGTTACTCTACTTATACGGCGATAGGACAAACTCAACACGTAGACAGCCTTGTTTTCATTAACCAACACGAAAACAACTGATTATGTATACTCCTGGTACCACGGTAAGTCTTCTGGGATCAAACTTACTTAATCAGTGATGAAATAAGGAAAGACGTAGCGAATGCTACTGTCGATATTGTTTCTAGAAATATGCAACATGACCCAAGTCATACCACTGCGATTTGTGGGAAGAAGTTGATTGGCGAGATAAGTCATACATATCAACGGCAAAAGTTTGACTTTTGAACAGCGGAGACACTTTCCACTGAAGGGAATAATCGATTTCCAGTTTTTGATAGCATATGACAAAGATATAGGATATGGACAAAATGAGTCATAAATGGCTCGTGGGTATAGAGACGAGGACAAACATGTCGACTGCGGATGGTAATTGATAAACACAGTTTGCGGGCGGGGGGCCCCCTTCCACAATAGGAAAACCACGGGGCGTCTAAGAAAAAAAAAAAGTGCGATGGTAGTTCGCATTGCCAGTTCGCGGGTTTGTAATGCTTCCTTAGTTCGGATCACTAGGTATAGATATTAATTACCTTAGACGAAGTTCCCCTCCTTCTTGAAATAATAGGGCTTAATGCCTGATGAGAGTGTGACCTTCTTGAATTTATACAAACATAACATACATGATAATTCACGATATACATAGCCTACATCTCGAATCAGATTAAAGATACTGACGTAACAGCATTAGCTATTTCGCAGTTTAATGGTCGCCCGACTGAGAACCTTCCCATCCGAACAGAGAGTTTCAATACACCACTGAACGACTCAGCATCTGCCTGCTCTCAATGTGAAACCAGCACAACACAAGGCACTTATCGGGAGGTTACGAGTTCCGCGTGACAGTCGAGGATTAGAGTAACGAACGTGGGGGAAGTTATTAACTGTTGGAACTATGCGTCAAGAGGTTCTTCCAACACATCTAACAAACTGGAATGCTCGTCCCTTGGAGTGCCGCCCGAAATCCTCTTAATCCGCCGCAGTGCGCTTCTTGGCTGGGTGCTAACACAATAATAATATTATAAGTCTCATTATACTATATATATAATAATAATATATATACTATATATATATATATATATAATATATATAATAATAAGTATATATATATATATTAGACCGCTATAATAGTAATATCTATAAATATATATATATATTATATATATATATATATATATATATATATATATATAATTTATATTTTTATATTATTTTTTTATTAAATATATCTATATATAACTTATATTATTTATACCACAGATATATATTTATGATAAACTCATCTATATATTATAATATACTATATATATTAATATATATAATATATATGAATATATACCTATTACTCTATATATGATGTATCATCTTCATTGTATCATCTATTCCTTTGTCATGATATGTAAGTAATTAAATAAAATCTAAATTTATATTTATCTTTCTCTTCCTTTCATTTTATTTATTTTATTTTACTGATTTGATATGTATGTAATATGTTTGAGAGATAAATACGTGGGAGTCTCCTGAGTCACATGTCCGTTAGCAGGGCGGCAGGCGTCAGTCGTCTTCCATTCAAACCCTGGTTCAAGGGGGTGGGGGGTAACGTAATGGATCCTCTAAGAGCTCGATGACCCCACGAGAGAAGTCAGAGAAGGGATGGGGAAAGACATCCCGACCAGGCGAGAAAGCAAGTGAGAGGGGGTGGAGGAAAGACCTTCGAGAGTGGAGAGGTGGGGAGCAGTGGGGAGCGGCACAGGGTTCGGTGCACACCACGAACAGCAGCAAAAACAGTCACAAAGGTCGGTAAAGAACTTGAGCACACGGATAATGTACGCACAAGGTCTCGACCTTGCGTAGGCGTACAGACGTGCATATACTTCATGAAAGAGCATGACATAGGGTAATGAACGACATGTTCTGCGATCCATCATAAATTACGTACGTGCCGTAAGGTGTAGCACGTGACTATCGTACATCGTGACGATTACACTCAAGGAAATAAATAACTGTAACCCGCAACATGATTGCACTCCAACATAGTACAGAAAATCGTGACAGTCAGCGGGACTGGCTCTTGTATTATAATACTATTATTATATACTATATATATATACTATATATATATATATATGATCCATATTTAGTATATTAGTATATATATATAGTAATATATAATATATAGGTATAGGGTCAATCCATTTTTGTTTATATTAGATTACTATATAACTATAATATATATAATATAATATATATAATATTATCATATAACTATCACCGTAACTTGAGTATATAATATATAGTATGATTATATTATTATAGTATTTTATATATTATTATATATACGTATTATATATATATACGTAGTATAAATATATAATATCAGAGGTGACTCTGCACTCGGTGTTCTATACGTCGCGTCAGCAAGTTAACATCCTATAGAGAACGATCTATATCTTACTGCAATATTTTCGTGATGTTACGTTTAAGATGTTATTTTCTCTTCATTTTTTTGCTAAAGTGGTCAGTATAAATAGAAACTTATTGATGCAAAATTAAAACGAACAAAGGGAAATAACTAGCTTATTAAATGATCGCTTTTAACTACCTGTAAAAAATGGCGTGCAGTTCAGTGCAGTATAGAATTTTTAAAGACTTGCATAATATTACTCATTGAATTTTTAAATGTTAAGTTTCAAATCTTCTGGGAATCGAACCTACCGAACACGTTAGAAAAAGGAAATGACCTGAAGTTCTCTTAGAAAGGAAGGAACTTATTTCATATTAAAACACACATACACACACACATATATATATATTATATATAATTACCATGCTCATATATTTTATAGAATTATATAAACTAGTATTTATATATATATCTTAACGTATATTTATATATACATATATTCAATATTACTTATATATATATATATATATTAAGTAATTACTTAATAATATAATAGTGATACTAAACTGATATACTATAATACTACTATATATATATATAAATTTATATATATATATATTCTATATATTATATATATGTACTTTATTATATATTATATATATACTAATATATTATATTTATATTATATAATTATATATTAGTATTTATATAGTATTTATATTATTTATATGCTCCTGAAACTTCCTCACGCCAGTCTGTTTACACTATATTCCCTCTTGTCCTCAATACTAATACTCGTTCCATCAGATGTTGGAAGCACGCACATCGATCCAACCTGTTCCGAAAAAAAGGAAATCGCTCTGATCCTTCTAACCTATACGCCCTATAGCTTCTCACTTGTATTTTCTATCTAAGATCCTTTGAAACCCCTACTCAATTCTCATTTCTTAGATCATCTAGAGTCTCATTCACTTTTTTTCCGATCGCCAGTACGGCTTTTCGGCGCTCGAGGTCTACCTGCGCACATACTTTCCTATCTACTGATTTATGGTTTTCATCCTCAGGAATACGGGGAGACTTTGTGCAATGGTTGGCAGCTATGATACATATTCCAAGTGCCATTTGAACCTCTGTCGTATTCTCTGGCAACGTCGTCTCTGCTATCCAAAGCTTGATCCCTATCATTTGGGTTATTATATATACTCTTACTCTTTGCTTTAACTTATATGTATCATGTTTCAATCTTTTACTCAAATCGCTTCAAAATATCTGAGCTGTTGTTTAGATGAGGTGCTACTTAATCTATATCTTCTACTTCTTTATTCTCTTGTGATCTAAATAAAGTTAGGTTGATTCCTCAGTGAGTTCTGTCTTATTCTAACTACTTTTATAATCTTACTTATTAATTCATTATATGAATCTTCTCATCCATGCTAACATATCTAAACTCTCTAATCATCTATCGTATCCGTATTATGGATCTTACGATCTATCCCTTCATTTCTCAACTCTCATACTTCAATCTCTGCTCCCTCTCTCTTTTTACATAACTTTAACTAGAATTTGCCGTCTCGTCTTAATTTTATCCTCTCGTATTCTATTCTCGCTGACCTGGATAGAATTATTCGGGTGGGTCGCTAACCTTCTGTGTGAACATTATCAATTCTTATAAAAAGTCGCTCATACTTCTACATTATCTCCTTCTCTCATAGAGGACCCTTTCGTAACTTTCCTATCTCTTTCGACGGTTCTTCTCGACAATAATAAACATCCTTGGCTTAAGCATAAACAAAAAATGTCTTTGGAAACCTCACAATCACAACGGTTGCTGGGCAGTCGATGTCTCATCAATAGAAAATAGTGGTTATCAGTCTATACTGAATTTGTGGAGACTTTTTTTCCACTCCTATCTCAGTATACTTCAGTACTTATAATAGAGGGTCCATCGGCCTTGTATAGTATAGAGTAGTTCTCATATCTGGGGGCTCTTGGTTTCAACACCGAGCTTTTGACAGACTGTACTGAGTTAACAAAAGCCTAAAAGGTCTTTTACTATAATGTGCTTATGATTACTTTATACCATATTCATTTGTACCTCTAATTCATATTGCGTGTGACGCGTGCATGTTTGGTGCTTTATATACTTCTTTATCTATAGGTATCGTTGCTCATACGGTTGCAAGCGTTGTTTATGAATAGGCACTATATAACTTACCACTTCTAGCTCGTCGTACCACTAAATATTATATCCCTTTTTTTATCTAGACGCCCCTAGTAGTCACATACGTGGTGTCTGTAGTTTTAATAGTTTTTGTGTAATGTAGATATTCTCTCTTGTGTAAGTGTTTATTACTTTGTCTTGAATTTATCTAATTGCTCCTCACTATTTAAAGCTGTCTCCGGCTATGTTCATTCCTGCGTATTACTAATTTGCGCTCGCTAGCGGATGAAATTTTTGGCGTGTCAACTCAATTCACCCTTAACTTGATAAGGGATCTGCCTGGAGTGTGGTGATAAATACTGTAAAAATAAATAATAAATAAAAAATAATCAATAATTTGACAAGACTATTGGTTAACGTTATAACTCTGTGATAATTTAACTTTTAACTTTACGCTACTTCTTTAATACGATAATATCGCGTTTTAATGATTAACGTCGCTAATAATATTTTTTTTGTATTTAACTATGATTAAATAGTGTGTGATCACGCGAATACAGTTCTCATTAATCGTGTGCTCTCACCTATTGTATATTTAATATATATATATTATATATATTTTAATATATATAACTATATTACTATATAATATATATATTTATATATATATTTATATAATTTAATATATATTATTATATATAATATATATATATATTATATATTATATTAATATATATATATATTTATAATAAGAATACATGTATATATAGATAGAGTTATATATATAGATATATCCAATAGCAATTGTATAAATAGTTAAATGTTTATTTTTTATGACAACTATGAGTGATATATAATTTGATAGAGTGTATATTGAAGATGAGAAGTAAGAACGAACGAGAAAAGACATGGGTGACGTATTAGAGATGTGGAGAATCGTGTTAGGGTGAGAGAAGAGAGTAATTTGTTTTATTATGTGGATATTGCACAAAAAATAGTGTTTTAAGGGGTTTCCCATGAGTATAGTAAATTATTATTTATGTTCATAAGTGATATTCAAATGGAACTGCCTTCTCTACTTTCAATGCTCTGAATTTAAATTATTGTAATGTTTATATTCTAGTTGAATCTCTTAAGAAAGTTAAATTTATATTTAAAAAATTATTAATGTTATTTTAGACAAATTTATTGTATATTTCACAATATTATGATATTTGCCATAACAATATTTTCAACTTAAAACAAATTCGACATCATCATCATCATAAATAGTAGTTATGCTTCCTATACCTAAAAAATATTTGTGATACGTCAGTGAGTGGAAGGACCGTGAAGCTGTGCATGTATATGTAGCCTAAATTTTGATGAATAATAAATGTAATACTGATTTTTTGTTAACGTAAATGCAAATTGTTTTAATTTTAACATTGCATGTTTCTTGGTAAAATTTGAAATGTACTTTTTGCTAAATTATAATCATATCTGGAATTTTATTATTTTACATTTTCGTATGCAAAGGCTAAAGAAAAAAAATAAGAAGAAGCAACTCTTTAATTTACTCATATACTAATATATATATAATATTCTATGTAGCTATTTCGCGGCTAAACAGTCTTAGTGAGTCTTAATTAAATATATATATTTTATATCAAGATAACTTATGATCATAACATACTATAAATACGTTAATTACGTAACTTTAATAATAAAATGAAAAAGCATTATGAGCACTAAATAAATAATTTCTTAGTCCGCATCATCGTGCTCGCTGAACATAATCATTGTATATATTATGCAAACTATACTGATTTATAATAATTTTAGTTTAAAGATGTCATATATCATATTAGTGATACAAAATTAAGGATATATATATAATGTAGTGTTTTAGATATAAGACCTAACTTTACAATAAGTCCAATCAGTTAAGAAGTGTCTTGAGTGAAGACCAAGAAGAATGAACACAAATAAAATGCTAGTCGTTATCATAATATCAGTAATTTTTTATTTAAATAATTATAAAGTGTCTTGATATACTCAGATATATTATGTGAGTGTACAAAATGATCATCTCATTAAGTTATGGGTATTTTTAATATAAATAGATATCGTAAGTTTCAGACCAGGTGTACTTTATGTGAGACATATGCTATGAATTGAAATTCATGCTCTTCGAGTCTGTGGTACTTATAATTTTAATGTTGCGTGAGATAGTGCGAGAAATTCGAGATAAAAGTTATTATGTTAACTATTCCATCCATGTTTATTTAAATATAGTACCTTAAAGAAATTACTATAGTCCTGGGTGATCGTCCTGGCGCGGATTGGGTTTGATTACTTTTTATTTTCGTTTTATTATTGCAAAATTATCGTGCAGGCAAATGAAGACTTCTATATTTAGGTGTAGCAGTGGTCGGGGCTGATCCTTGACTTGATCGTGTGTCATCCTCGTAAGCCCCATGAGTCCTGTGCCACCCGTGAGAAAATGCGGTGTTAGCGCGAGAGGGAGGTTCCAGCACCTTCGTGGTGGATGTGGTAAAGATATATATATATGAGATATATATAGATGTGCATACTCTGAGCAGGAGATATTGTATGTCTCTTCCGGACTACGTCGACTCTTCGTTTGTTTGGCGGAGCCTAAGCAGAAACATTTACGGATCTAAGTGTTAGAGCTTCTGTACTTTTTTATAATGATATGTCATGATGATGAAAAAATAATCAAAGTATTAGGTTTAGATAGACAATTTTTTTTCTCTAGGTACTTATTCTATTTGTGCGAAATATTTTATGTGTGCTACATGATATAATAAAGCATATTGTGCGCATGTCGGTACGTTCTTTGATTATATATTTTAGTTGGTTGTATACCTGTACACATGAATCACACTATACCTGATAGAATATGTGAGTGTGCTATACAGCAGGGGTTTTCATAACCATCCTTTACTGTGTGATATTAATAAGTATTATATATATATGAGTTTCAATAAGTCAGGTATATTTGTAAGATTAGGAGTTGAAATACTTTTACGAGATCTATATTTCTTATTTCTCACTGGTGGTAGGTTGGCTCAGGTAAACTAGTTGATAGATCAACTTACAATTTTGTCTAAACGAGCGATCGCAATTTGTTGAACTAGTTCGATAATTGTTCCTGTCGTGCATGAGATGTAAAATTTTATTTTATTTCGTCTTTAATTCATTATTGCAAATTTGTGCAATATATATATATAGTGATAGACCGCTGTCGGCGCTCTTTTAGACTATTTAGGGTCACGTTTGCTTCATGTAACAACGGAGCACCCCAGTATGAAATCCGCGTAGCCTACCAGTCAAAGATTTACCATATACTACTTTATGTGAATTTATTATAGTATATGATCGTAGTTTCAAAGCAGTGTATTGAAGCTGAAGAAGATATATATAACTTTACAGAAGTATGTGAGTATTCTTCTATTATCATATGGGTAAGGCGGATGTGTGCTAGTAGGTTAGAGCCTTGTTAACTAATATATGTATTCACTAATAATGAGCGTGTGTATCGTCGATAGTTCTGAGTCTCATGGGCGGCGAAATTTTTGTTTCGTCTTATTGCAATATATAGATATAGTGTATAAGATATAGACATTGTTGTAGCGCTGTTGGCGTGTTTATCCCTTATTGACTCTTAGTGGATCGGATTTTGGTATATATATTTGATCACTGTATATACTATATAGTAGACCCCTCAGTATAATGATGCCGTTAGTATTCACAATAGAATAGGTAGGTTTACCATACACATTATTTCTTGATGTAGATTATTTAATATAGTTTATCTATATACTACTATACTTAGCGTTATTCATAACATAGCAGTATGTGAATAAATAAGCGCGGAAATATTATAATATAAAAAACTGTAAACGAAATACTTTTTTGGGGATGTACTGGATACTGACTAGTTGTGGTATTTAACATCTTGTAGCTTTGTATCATAACAGCGACGCTCTATGTATGTTAATATGGTTTTCGAGATTAATATGGCGCGAAGTGATGAATTTTTTTTTATTTATCACGTGATCTTATTAATTGCAATTGTCACTTGAATAACAAGCTGTTTTTTTCCCTCAATAATCTAGTGACATGGCTTGAAATTTGTGGTTGGCTTGCCTTCCTTAGTAAACGGGAAGCAAAATCTATGACTAGAATGCTCGTTTAGTTTACTGCTACATGAAGGGGTTCTAACCACTCTTTACATAGTATATATGTAATATAAATATCTGATAGTATTTCTCAAGAGTAGATATTATAGAGAAGAATGAAATTTGAAAATTTAACTGATGAATGCTTATCTTATTTTCTGGTAGTGGATATAGGACTAGTGGTTAATAGGAGCTATACTCTACATTGTCTAATTACGGCGAACGTAATTTATGTCTGATGGTTATTAGATGATTCATGTTGCGAGTGAATTTTTTTCAGCTATATATTGCAATTTGTCGCATAACAAGCATCTTGTTGCGCATAATACGTGGACGTTCTTTTGACTTTGTGTGTAGGTTGGCTTTTAGTAACCCCATGAAGTACGTAAGAATGTGCCAGTTTAGTTAGCCCTCATAGCAGGGGTTCCTACCCCCCTATCTATGGATTTATAAATAAGTAATCTAGTGTGTTTCAAAGCAGTGTGATATATGTGAATGCAGGAAATGACTTGATAATGTATATTAGAGCTATACCTTAATTTTTTTTTGTGATGTGAGTTAGTACTGGATTAGGCTATATAGTGGTATGGAATTACCTATGATATTATAATTGTACTATAGGTGACGCTGTGTTAGCTTGATAGTTATAGAGTGTCTAAGCTTAGGATAGTTAGATTCTAATTTATTCGTCTTTAATTAATTATAAAAAATTTATGTGGAACAAGTATAATGTAATGTATACCTATTGTAGTGCACTAGTGGCCTGCTTTGGTTTGGTTTGACTTATGTAAACGGGAGCATACTAGCTAGAAATGTACTTGTTACTGTATAGCCCTAGATTAATAGGTGAGGTATTAAATGCCCTTTTATAATGGTGATATTAAATAGATACTATATTATTATATAGTGTTTTAGATAGGCAGCTAGGCTTACAAAGCATTATATGGTGTAGCCTAATCTTAGGCTATTAAATGCAATACACTTTCTATTTTTGAATAGTGGCAAGATCGGAATAGTTGGTAGATGACTTATACTTACCTAAATATATATTGTCTAACGGCGACGTCTGTTGTCGATGGTTGGTCCTAGGTCGGAAGTGATTTTTAACAATATTAGTAACACCTTAATAAATTTGCAAATTTAATCGTCACAATAAGCTATAACAATTTGTTGACCAAGTTGTTACCGTGGTCGAATTTGAGTTGAGTATGTATTACCTTTTATAACTACTCAAGGTACTACAATACCCATTACATAATGCACGGTGTAGCCCAGCAAAGTATGTATCTTATAATATCTATACTTTATAATTATCTTATACCTTATTAATTTAAAACTAATAAATGTTCCAATAATATTAATAATATATACATTTAGTTCACAGGTAATTAATGTATATACTGATATATATAAGACTACTAGCCTCTCAATAACCTTTTTACTTTTGCATCCATAAATGGAATTTTAATTGTACACTAGCATATTTCTTACCTTTCCATTCATACACTTTAATATAATAAATATATCTTGCATATTTATTCAATTTAATATATATCATCATATAATTACTATATATTTTATGAATTACAGTACATTTGTTCAGCTGATCTAATATTAAATTTAAAACTTTTACAACAGTAGAATATATATCTAATCCAATCACTAATAACTTCTCTAATTTCTCGTTTTATTTCAACTCCCTCTTTTACCAACATCATCAAATATTCTTTCATACTAACCCTATAAGCTATTTTAGAAATTCGTACACTTAAATAATTAATTCCGAAATATATATTAGGGTGGAGTGAAAATGCCACTTATCTTTATTTCTCATTTACCATATATATATATATCTATGATACTATATATATATATATCCATTTCTAGTTTTTTATATATACATATCTAATATATATAATATTAATTATATATACATTAATAATATATATTATATTATATATATTATTTATATATATATATATATATATAATATTATAGTATATATATATTATATAATATTAAATAATATATATAATATTTGATTATAATGTATAATATATATATATATTATATCTATATATATTTAATATATAATATCATATAATTATATTAATCTTATATATATAATATATATATATTTTTTATTTATATATTCTAATATATATATCATATATATTATATTAATTTAATATATTAATTATATATTTATAATTATATATAAATATATATTATATATTTAATATATATTATATATTATTAATATTATAATATAATTATATTAATATAAATAATATATATAATTTAATATATATATATATAATATATATATATACATATATATTTTATATTAATGTATATATATTAACATATTATATTATTTTATATATATATATATATATTTAATTATATACTATATATAATCACCTATATATATATTAATATCATATTACTTTCTTTATTTCTTGATATATAGCTCATTGGCTTATTTTTTTACAAAATCTACAAAAGAAAATATATAATTTATTTTTCTTCAACGTGAGTCCGGCTCCTGGACTCCGTGTTCACGGCTTCGTGACTCAACTTACCGTAATACTATAATAGTTTCTGACTGTTTGAAGAATTGTGCGTAATTCTGGCAATAAATTCAACCGTACAAAAATATTTTTTTAAAAAAAATTTGCGCAGATGGTTTCGCGTTTTCATACTAAGAACTTCATCGGTACCAGACTCACCGTGAACGCTGGATCCTACAGATAATTACCTTACTAATCCTTTCTTACCCTAAATTTAGTACCAGCAAAACTTATTCACTCAAAAATAATAAAATATACTATATGGATAATGAAACGATAAATCATATACTATTTATAGATAATTAATAGAGATTACTTACGTGTATATATGATATAATATATAAGTAAGATCTATATTATGATCGGGAAAGCATTCTATTATTTAATATAAACTATATTGTGATTCAGTGACCACAAAAATTCACATCTTTTATCGGTAATAAATTTCTCTCATCTAACTCAAATAAATATTTTATAATATGAAAATATAATTTATAATAATAATCCATATATATATATAGTATATTCTAATCTCGGCTAGGTTCACTTCACGGATTCGGTATTACAGATCATAAGATTTTTGATCACCTAATTTTGATTAATTTATCATAAGTCTTTTAATGAGTAATTATATATAAACATTTTTTTAATAATAGTATATAATAATTTTTGGAACCTAATATTTTTAAAGTACAGATCGGCTTATATCACGGATCTCTTCAGGATCACGTAATTACCATTAAGGTTCTTAGTAATAATATTTGATATTAATAAGGCAATAAGCCTGAATATGTTTACAATAATTTTACTACATACTAAAATATTTCTTAATAATAAAATAATTAATTAATACAAGTTGATTCCATTATATATATTTATTATATATAGCTTATCTTCCTAGTAGTATTTTGTTCTACGGTTTCAGGCTCCGGATTATACCTGAGCTTCACCTCAGTAGATTCGATCTGTGTGATGTTATCTGTTAAACTAATTTGAAAATAATTGCTACATTATACGTCTTCTGGCATTACATTTTTTGCCTAAAAGATAATGTTTTATTTTGAAAGTAATATAATATACTACTATACAGGATCTACAGCTCGTGGCTTCCGGTTTCGAGTTCGGACTTCGGCTTCGGATTGAATTAAGGTATTTTTATTAGCACTAATTTGATGTAAAATTTAGTTTTCAGTATAACTTCTTCTATCAAATATAATTTTGAACATAAAAAAATAATATTTTTTCTCTATGAAAATATATATTAATATAACTTCCGCTCTGAATTATCGACTCTACGGTTACGATTATAATAAATATAGTATTGGTATTAAAAACGTTATGATATTTTACTGATATATTTATAGTAAAATATGGTTTACGTATATATAATACAATAGTTATTCTGGTTATATCAAAATAATAGCCTACTTAAAGAAATTAAATTTCATTGAATAAAAAATAATTATTATCACAATAGAAATGATATAGGATTGACCTGATAATTCGGGATCGGATTGGGGACCCAGTAAGGCTTTTTATGGACCATTATATATATATGAAATTGATGTTTCGAACGTGAGTTTATTTTGTGGCTTTGGGATTTTAAAGCGTTTTTCAACCCTACAAAATTAATTTTTTGTTTGTAAAAAAGTTCATAAACAGATGGTGATGCTACACAGTTTCGTTCTTACTACTCCGGCTTCGAGATTCCACTTTCGCTCGGCATTTGATTAGGTTGTCTGTGATTTGAAACATCTGTTCTGCAGAAATTTCGTTTTTAATTTTATTAAATGGATTATTTTCAACCAAAATATATACTTATTTTAAAAAAATTCATACCGCAGGATCCGGCTACGTGGCTTCGTGGTCACCCGGTTGCTCGGATTGCGGTCCGAGTTTTCTGCGCTCTCCGGTCGGGCATACCGGCTATCGGCTCTCGGTTCGGAAGTGCCGGGATCGCTAAGGGGGGTCTGAAGCTATTTGGATAAGTTATGTATCAGCTAAAAAGAAGCACTTGAATAGATGAAAGAATAATTGTCTTTTTCAACCTAAAGATCTCATTGTTAATTTACTGCATAATTGGTTTCTTTCTAGAATAATTGGTTCCTGTTATTGACTATGGTGATTCGATTACAGACCTGACTTTAATATTCTCGTATTCCCGTGGCTCGGTCTCGAGCATAAACAGGTCAGGATTACTCGGTCAAGGCTAAACAGAGAGACTCCGTGCTTCACAAGATCTCAGAAGTTAGGGATTATACTGAATCAGTATATTAGACAACTTGATTTTCGCATGGGAGACTATCAAATCAGGTCCTTTACTGGCAAGATTGATAATTTTAATACAAATCTAAGAAAATTAATTTTTTGAAAAAATTTAATAACCAGATCCCAATATTTGATCCGGACAAGAAAAGGGATCTGCACAAGTTGAAAAGAGTAATGTGAAAGTAAATACTTCTGGTGCAGTGTGAAATTTTCACATATATAAAGTTGATTATGTATAATATGTTTAAGAGAGAGAATGAATTAGACTAGTCCCAGGGTTAGAGAACGGACATATCATCAGTTCGGGGCTATCATGGTGGCTCGGTCGGTACCGGTCACGGCAACTGGCTTAAGCTTCGGCTGTCAAAGCCTCGTGGTGATGGAATGAAGGGTCGTTTCTGCATATATACTGGCGAAAAAATTGTTCAGACTTTGCCACAGAGTCGTTTGGACTGAAAAGAATATTTCGTTATCGAAAAACAAATATACTCGGTGATCCTGGTGTCACTTGACTTGGCTCCGGCTGCTCCGAGTCATATTCGACGTGTTCCGTGTGCGATCTTCGGACTGGCTAGACTTCGACTCCGGGCTCTCTTGGATGCGGTGATCCGATGGCATCCACGGATACTTACTAAGGAGGAGTTCGTGTTACATTTGAAAATGTTCAGGGTGCAAGGACTCAAAATCTTCTGCAATTAGATAGTTTTTCATTAAAAAAAAGTTATTCAAAACATGAAATTAAAATAATCTATACGCGGCTCTCGTCTGCCTCGACTACGCCGGGCTGCGGCATACTCATCTTATTCTGATAGAGATATAATATCTGAAGTATGATTGGCAGGTATCGAATATTAGATAAAAAAATTAGAATTTTCTTATTATATTATTCTAAAGTTATTGTTTAACATTTTTTGATCCTAACCTGGAATTGCAATTTCTTTCGTACTGTGTGTAATTGAAATTTTCTCTATTTTGGAGAGTCTCCTCCCTTTAACTTCTCAAGCACATAATTAATTTTAGAATTTTTAACTACCATAATGTGTTAAAGCATGATGTTACAGCCGGTAACGAGGAATTTCTTGCTTAGAGAACTTAATAGTGTAAGGCAGGTAAATAATAAATAATACATAGTGAATCTTTTGAGTTTTGATTTCAAAAGTAGGAGGGTGCCGTCTGAATTATCGACCGTTTTCCCTTATTTCAAGTAATGTGGCCATAATGAATAACGGAGGTACATAATTAATTATAGCATAAATATATACAGTGATATCTAGAGAATGGTAGTTGCTTGTCGTTTTTTGTGGATCGCCTCTGCATCAGTAAGACAGGAGTGTAGTTAACAAGTTATTAGTCTCTCTCATATATTATTATTAATTATTATTATTATTATTATTATTATTATTATTATTATTATTATTTATTATTATTATTATTTTATTATTATTATTATTATTATTATTATTGATTATTTTATTATTATCTATTATTTTATTTATTTTATTTATTTTTATTATTATTATTATCCTATTTATTATTAGATTTATTATTATTATTATTTAAGTTAATTAGGTTATTGATTTATTTTCTTACTTGATTAGTTTATTATTGATTATTAATTAATTATTTTATTTAGATTAAGACATTCTTCTATAACTCTTTGTGATCTATCTATATATTATAGATTATGTATTTGTTATTATTATGTAATTTGGGTAAATTTCATGTGTGTGTAAGTAAATATTTTATAATTAATTATTATATTGTTTAGTAAGTTGATATTATTATTATTTATTATGTATTATTATTATGGTTTTTTTTAATTATTATTATTTTTTATATTAATTATTATTATTTTAATTTAGTTATATGAATTATTAATATATTTTTTTTAATCGTGTTTGATTTTCACTATGTATTGGAATTTTTCGGAAAATATCTTTAAAAGGTTACAAAACATTCAACTATGTGGTTAGTCATCGCTATTATATAATTATGCGATTTATGCATTAAAATTATGTATTCAAAAATTCTAATCAGATGAATAGTATAAAATTTAAATAATATTATACTCATAGTGAAGTATTAACCGTGCTGGGTTGCGAAAATGGTATATAGCATTCGTTGAAATTTCTGCTCTTGTCGCGTGAACACGCTCACTCTCATCTTTCGAAGATATTTGAGATCTCTCTTACTAAATTTTTTTATTTCAAGGAATGTGTATGGTTGGAAAGTTCTGCTACGCTGTGCCTTACCTCCTGTGGTATTTATAGTTATAGTATTGAACGCTCTCTCACCTGCGTTCTAGATGGAAGTTAAAAGGACTGAATAATAATCAGTGTTGTGATATGATGTGTGTGTTAACAACTGATATGATATTATATAAGTCTTATTGTTGTTCTTTAGTTGGTGAGCAAAGGTTACCTCTTTTTCTATTACTTAAATTTAAGTCTTTTGGAGATTAGTGAGAAGATATGTAACTTTCTCGCTTGCTTGGATTTCTCTTGTGAAGAGTTACTGTGTGGCTGATTAGTAGAGTAATAATGACATCGTGTTATTTTTTAACGCTGAGACATATGTTCATTAAGCGTGCTCGTGACCTTGATTTGCCGAGATATATGTTGTGTGGTCGATTACTCATAGTAATTGTTTAGTTTACTGATTTTATTGTGACAGAATGGATATGACATAGTGTTAGCTCATTTATAGATTGATTTTTGTGTGAGTGGTTAATGAATTACAGTGACATATGTTTTATATTTAACTCTTCAATCATAGTTGCAAAATTATGTTGTTCTGGAATCCAACAGGCATCTTTCCAGAAGGGTCATTGAGATGTTAATTTTGCTTTCTCGTATTATTGTTCTTGGGTTGTTTATAATTTTTAGTGTTCTCTCTACTGGGGATCAATTTTCTCTAAGAACACGTGTTTATAATTTTTAGTGTTCTCTCTACGTTATATGGTAGTCACTGGCTGTTGATGAAGCAAAGTGTGTGTGTAAACTTTAGTTTTAATTATTATTTTCATTTCTTTTTATATAAGAGCAAATTTATGAGTTTTTATTTAGTAGTGAATGTAAGTGTTGGCTATAACTCTCTTTTGTGATAGTTATTTTTTCTATGTATATTATCGCTCTTTATCTTATTTTTTGTTATATTATTTATGTAAAGTTCACTCATAAAATTGGTGTGATCTACTATACAGTTAATTGTATGATAAGTTTTAAAAGTTGAAAAGAGAGAAGTTTGTGTCTTAAAAATATTTCTTTTATCCACAGATCAATTGATAGTGTTGGTTTATATTATTGTGTTGTATAAATTAATCTTTCCTACTATATTGAAAAATATATTAGTATTTTTTTGATGAATGTTTCATGCATCGATACGTTGTTATTAGTTTCAGCATAATACGTGGCTTGATTTGGAATTTATATATGATATATTTTTAATTAGTTCGGATGTGTCTTCCGATTGTAATCAAAAGTTTTGTGTATAACTAATAGCTTTACGCAGTATATGAAAATAAGTGAAGTTAGATCACGCAATAGAGAGTTGGCAATGTGTGTTATAAAGATGTATTACTTAGTGAAAATTGAAATTGTTTAGAGATGTTTATTTGTTAGTTTTGTATCTGTTTTATTAATCTGCATAAGTCTGTACAATTGAATTTATTTGTAAATAAAAAAAATATCAAGAATGTTAAAATAATACCATTTGGGTATTTTTTTGTTAACAATTAGGCGATTTAATAAAATCATTTTCTCTATAATTGAAGAGAGAATTATTTTCGTTTTTTATATTTTTAATTAGTTGTCATATTAAAATATGAAGTTTATTTGTAATTTAATTATATATTTTGATTCTTTTTCTCTAATGGTGGTTTTATATTTTTTTGATGTAGTTATACTATTATATATAGTGGTCTGAGTTATTGCTACATATTTTATTATTGATTTTTTGGTCTTGAAATTTGTGATTTTTACGCTATATATAAATGGTGTATTGTTTTATATTTTATATATAGTATATTATATTATGAAAATATGTTATGCAGTAATGTTTTAAATCTTCTGTATATTGCGACATTATAGGGTAGTATTTTTATTATTATTATATTATATTAGGAGGGGCTAATATAAATTGGCGTGTCCCTTCTATTATGTGGTATATATTTGCTCATTGTGACGGTTGAACTCAATTATATGTTTTATAGTCAAACTCTTTATTTGCCGGATATATAGAGTCCTAATGTAATTAAGTTAGTATTATTATTCTTCTATAGGAGTATAAGTGACTTAATTTTTCATTAAATTCCTGCTTAGAATAATATAGAACTAGAATGGGTAAGATGTTAAGCGCTTAAATACTTTAACATCTATTCTACTTATTATATTATTCGTGTCGGTATGTCTCAATAATAAGTAGTTTATTATTTTTTAGTATTATTTTTTATGCTGTTTTATTATGAAAAAAATATGAATAATCAAAATGATTTTAGATTTAATAATTTAATCATAGGAATTTTTATGTGATAAAAATAAAAAAATTCAGTGAGGTAATTAATTAAGTTTTTTTTTTTTATAGATAACTTATACTAAGAGAACAGAGGATAGTATATAAATACAATGAAAGACGAATAGAGTAGTAATACTTACTTTTACTTGTGTGAAATGTTCTGTGGACGAAGTTTAAAAGTGATACGTGTTGGTAGAATATGATTATTCTCGCGAAAATGTGGATAGTTTAATATTTTTTTTCTATATACTATAATTTTTTTAATTTCTTCGTTATTTTATTTATGTTTAACTCTTACCCTCTCTCTCGCAGATTCCCTGTATTGTGATGTTTCATGTGCTGAATACGATAATAGAATGTACAAACTATGCAAGTTGAGGTCTTCAACTAGATTTGATAATATTCATTAATATAGGTTTGTTTGGTAAGTTCTGTGTGCATTTGTGTTCACCACAGACAGTGTTTTTAGGTAAGTCTTAGATTACATTTTTGTTTCTCTGGATAGATATAGGAGTGTTAAATACTGTTAATTTCTCATAGATGGGAGTATAAAACCCTTGGTTTTATATATTGTTTATACTGTGAAGACGAGTATCAGTGTCACCTTGTGGGCGGTGAGATATCCCATTGCGTCAATTCTTATTCTCTTCAACTGTTTTCTAATACAAGTATTATTAAAATATACTAAACTTTGCCAGACATTTAGCATATGTATAAGATATTTCTAGTGTCTGATGTCTAATATTTCTTGGGCGCGACACTGTCGGGTCCTGTCAGTGATAATATCAAGAACAGATTATTAAGAGAAATTGTGTGTTCTACGTTTTAAAGGATTACAGTAGTCATTTGATTCTACATTTTTTTAAAAAATTTAAAGAGTAGTGCATGTTAATTTATAATTAACTATTAAATTTATATCTATATTTTTATATGTAATTACAGTCATATAATATCCGAAATAATTTCTTCCAAACGTTTATTTTGTTTATTGGAAAGTGCAAAATATACTAATTGTTTAAATTAATTGCTACCCTTTTCATAATCTCATTTCATATTTGTGACAGAACGTCTTTTTTAGTTATTGGCATATATGTTTCAATGTTTTAAAGTTTTCGAACCACTATTTTATCTTGGCATTATATAATTTATTGTTACCTAGAAATTATATATAATATATACTTGTGATAATATAGTTTAATATATATTTATTAAGATGAAATTATTTAAAACACTTACAAGGAATATAAGAAATGGTGTGATAAGTTATTGCTAATTTATGATAAACTGATTATTTATGCATAGTACTAATATAAATAAATTATACTTTATAAAAATAAATATATATAATCGTCCATATTATTAATATTAATAGTATAATTAGTATTAATAACTGAACATTTATTTTACTTAAAGTCTGTCTAAATAATCATTTATATTTTAATTTAATAATATTATATAAATTAATAATGCGTATTAAGCTTGACTTACAGTTTTATTGTCAATAAAGTATATATTTATACAATATAATGTAATAATTTGAGTTATAAGATATGCTATTTTAAATATCTTTTCGTGATGGCTTCTGCTCAATTGACCTCACGCGTAGTTATGTGAATATCGATTGTGTAAAAAGATTATGCATCTTTGCCTATTTCTGCAAAAATGTACTTTCTGCGCTGTGATACTTTTGTGATCTCTATAGAATTTTGAGTCTCTGTTCATGCTTGTTCACATGGGTCAAAGGTTCAACTATACATTCAGTGAGGAGAGTTCTAAAATCGATGTGATTTAACTTATTTTTTGTAGAATATAATTATTACATATATATTATATCTATACAGTTTATTCTTTAACTTATCTAATATAATATCTGATATTTAAATTTTGAATTTTGTTAGTTTATTACGAGTAATTAGCTTATACTTTGTAAATTATAACAATAGTTAAGTCTCTTTTTATATTTTCTACTATTAAATATTTAATTATACTTTGCTACGTTTAAATGTAATCGGAACTCTTACGTGATTTAGTATAATTATTAACTTAGTATTTCTATATAAAATATTATAATATTTTTAAATACATTAATTTTTCTTTTATATAATTTTATCCGTGGTTGTTTTTAAAGTTCATTTTATGTTTATATCTCTCATGTTAATTTCTTCTGAATTAAATATTGTTTATTTTATTAAAACACCAAAGTCTTCCTATTCCCAAATTAAAACGCTAATGTATATATATATTACCACCCACCAAGCGCTCCAACTGTTTTTAATTATATATATTATATCCTTTAATTTTAAAAAGATTATTGATCTAGTATAGACATATTATATTATATGGTATATATTATTGTAAATAGATATGATAAATAATATTATGTTATACTTATTTCACATATAAAGAGTCTAGCTCGTAAATAGTTATATATGAGAGTTCTTAGGATTATTATTTATTACTAAATAAATATTTTAATTTATATTTGATTAAGATTATAAAATATTAGATTTTATTTAAGATTTATTTCTTATAGATTATAATTATTTTTATATTCTATAAATTTCATTACAATACTTCAGGGATATAATCTAAGTGAATATATATATAAGTCGATATATATATATATGTATATGTAATATATTCAGTAATAATAATAAGTTATTAGCTGTGACTTTCAATGATCTTCTTTAGTTATTATTACTCTATAACTGGCAAATGCGTAGTCTATATCCTAACTACTTATTAGAGAGTAGCATATAGCTTTTTATTCATGTAACCTAATATAACTACTTTCCTCAGGAATTTGTGTGTGGGCGGAAGATTATATACGATTTCATATGAAAATTTGAAGATTTTCAAAATTTTTTTGAAAGTTAGATGTTGGTGAGACGAATAAATTACTAATATATTTTTCCAAGATGTTTTATACGGAATACTGGCCAAACTAACAGATGATATAGGATTGAAGGCCCATATAATATAGAGCAAAGGTTTAGTGTATCACTAGACCGAGTTGAAAAGGAAAAGTAGTCAGTCGCTGTGTAGCGAACCACACCGCTCGAAGGCTAATATCTAAGACAAGATCGAATGGTTAAAAACCGCATTGGTTACGATTAGGAAAAAGTTATATTGTATAAGGAAAGATAAATTATACAGGGAAAGAGTGATGGCTAATTTCTTAGGGTAAAGCTTTGGTTGGAAATTTTGTAATTCTGTGTGTGTGTGTGAAGGTTTTTAGAAAGTAAGATTTTTATGTGGAGTTATTGCCTATTTGACGTGTTTAGGGGTTGAAGCCGACCAAGATTAAGTAGCAAACTTTGTGAGTGATGGTGTATTTCCGAGCCTATTGCTATAAATATTGGAAGTGTAATGCTAGTTAGAATGTTTCGACGTCGTTACAAAAAGTCAATCTTCTCTTTGGCGAAGTCTCTTATGTCAATACAGCATTGAGGATATGTCGGGAAGTGGAACAGCATGCAGACGAAAGCTTTTGGAAACTCAAAAATAAGGACCATTATATGGATAACCGCAAGCTCAGAGAAGTTTGGGAAAAAGGAGATAAGCAGGATATTGCCATAGTAGTATTTGTTTGGCAATAGTTAGAGTAACATTGGTAAGTTGATTATTTTGAAAGATATTCATTCTATATGTACATAATATTTTTGAGAGTGTATGACTAGAAGGCTAATATGAATTTGCACAATTCACCGCTACTGATCTATATATACTGATTAATAGTTTGTGTTTACAAGGATTTGATACAGCTTCTCTTTATCATCTGGTATGTATTCATGAATGGCTGTTAGTGGTGCTTATTGGCTGTATTCAGGTGCAGTTAATAATATTTGAAGGTGTGCGAACGTCTGTGTACGGGTATAGCTTCTTCTTAGTGGGGTTTTTCGCCGTACACCGCTACCAGATATTTTAAAATGTTTTGCGTGGTCTCAGAGTGTGATTTTTGCATTTCTGTGAGGAAGTGATTTTTAAGCATTACTAGTGTTTATGCTACGTGATCGTAGATGAGTGTGAACAAAGTTAATGTTGTATAACCTTTATATTAGAAAATAATTAAGCTTTGTTCCTCTTCATTAGCTATCTCATAGAGTGCCTTTTTAATTTAATATAAAGTTGACTCCGTTATACTCTCCTAAGGTAGAGACGTTTAGTTGTGAGTGTGTAGTTAACTTATCCATTACAGACGGGATATCCTTGTGTAGTTGTTTTGGACCTAGCGATGGAGGGAATAACCGTTGAAATAGGTGGGGATTTTCTCAAAGAACTGATTATTTGTGTATTGTGATAATAAGCCATTCTTCGCAGTAGAATTGCCCGATCAGTATAGTTAAAAACAAAATGTAATGAGGGAATAGTAGGTATGAAGTGGTGATAAATACTGTAAGAGTACGAAATTTTTGATTTAAGTCACGCGTCACTGGTATAAATAAATAAGAGAAGAGAGAAAAGAATTAGGAGAGTAATATAGACCTCGAGTTATAAAGGAGTGTATGTTTGTGTGGATAATACAAGAATTGGTTTTTATGTAGAAAAAAAATAGGTAATAAGTCGTACTGTGGTCTCGTGCAGACATGGATAGAGAACGAACAAGCCGAAGTAATGTTAGTTTTAATTAGAGAAAGTGGGGAAGAGAGTTATTTTTTTATTTTATGTGGTATTTATATTATAATAAGGGTAATATTAATATTATCTACGGTTGAATTATTAAGCCTGTAAAATAGTGAGTTGTTAGATTTATACTGCCAATTAACTAAATATTATCATGTATCTCATTATCACATTATCTATTCTGAAGATTGTCTGGTGTAGTGCAAAAAGACTTTGTTAACGAAATTTATACCATCCTATTATTATATTATCAATACTTTCGTCTGTTTTTACAACATTTTTTTTGTGACATTTTCTTTTCTTAATGGAACATCACTTTTTTCATGTTATGTTTTGTATGAATCAAAACTATTGATATAGAAGTGGAGAGGATATATAAATTGGATTAATTAAAAGTATCATAAATCTATTTTGAGATAAGATTATATGATAACATAACTATTATAATATATATAGTAAGTAGTAGTATCAATATAAGTAAAGTATACGAATAAGAAGTCGTGTTTACATATACACTCACTACATGGAATGATATCAATAAGTATAGATATATATATAAGGTTGGAGATTTGGTAGTTTAGATTTAGAAAATAGGATTATTAATTTCATAATAGAAGGAAAAAAAAGATATGTGTTAATTCGGAATCAGAAGTTATTTGTGTGCAGTATTGAATTTGTTTATTTTAAGGAGGAGAATGCGTGCGGATGTGTGATTGAAGTTTTGGGAGGAGTTCTATATTGTACATATTTAGGGGGGTGTGTAGAGTAAACTAGAGCCGGAACAACAAGGAGTCCAGTGTGCACCTATATTTATAGAAAAGTGTGATATAAGTTGGATACATTTCCGTAGACATCATATAGTTAATTTGTGAGTCTTTATCAGATGTGTCGGTCATAAAAGTCTAATCCTTTTTTTGTGTTAAAGTCCTTACGTAATTATTTGGTTGTAATAAATTAGACATTTGACTAATTGGCAAGTGTATAGGGAAAATAAATAGAGAATAATAATATGTGGGAACTACCATGTCTGTATGAGCGAGGATTGTGTGGATGCAGCAATTCCTAGAATTAAAATAAGTGTATTAGTGTGTATTAAGTGTATTAGTGTGTTAAAATTTGTGGGAGCTTGATTATTTTATTGAAGAAAATCTTCATGTGTGATGAATTGGTCGGATTGTTAGATTTCAAGTCTCATAAGTGAGGTTGCTATTCTCAGAGCGCCATATATTTATAGAATATATAATCTCAGTTAGTTGCTTTTTTATAAGGTTTGTATTTAAGTTTGGCTAAATTAATATGCGTATTTGATCTGATATTTTTGTAGACCTATTTTTGATGTTTCTGTGTGAGTAATTCAATTACTATATGCATTTTGCCGATTGTCGAGGTAGGTTTGAATATTGGAAAGTTGGTAATTTAGTATTAGGAATGCTAAATGTGTTCATTAATAAGTATGATTTTGATTGAATTAATGATTTGTTGTAATATTATATTCATACTTATTAATTAATATAATAGAAATTAATCTCAATTAAGTTATTGTTTTTCTCTTTCCATCGCTGGTATTATTATATTATATATATAATATAGATTTTAGCTCAAAAATTTAAAATCATTTCCAACAAAGGTGATCTAGTGACTATATACTTATATATTAATATATTAAATTAATTATATAATTAATACTTATTATATTTATATATTATATATTATATATATTATAATATTATATATATATAATATATATATATTATTATATATATCTATATATATATGTATTATGACCTAGTACATTACTCTACTAGTAAAGATGATTAATCTAATAGGCTAATATATGTCAATACGACTGAAGATAAGACGAATACTATTGAAAGATGTACCAAGGATAATAATAATAACATTTTCTTGTCTATACTGGTGAAGTAATTTCATCGAGGAAATTAAAAATAAATTCTATTATATATTCTGTCATCTTAATATTTATTGTGAATTAACTTCTATTATAAAATTTAAGTTAATAATCTTAGAATCTGTTAAATAGTTATGTGTGCAAGCTCTGATTGGCAATCGAGAAAGCTGTAAGCAGCCCACTCGGTGTATAAGAGCTAAAAAGATATTGCTAATACATAGTACCGTTTTCCTGTGATACTAATAAGTAAAATAATATATATATTTTTATATTACTTCTTTATAATTAATCTTTTAGGTGGTCTATTCGAGCCTAGAAATCAGGAGTATGGACTAGAGGGTATGGTATATGCGATCGATAAATAGTTTCCTCAGCGTAGTACCTCACTCGGTATAGGTAACCGTATAAGATAACAAATACTCAGATTACTATCTCACTCGTATCTTGTTATTATCCTTCACGTTAGGAGTATATTCGTATATCTATATATTATATTATTATATTATATAATATTAATACCGTTTTTTTAAAAAATAAGTAATAATTCAATAGATTTGCTATATACCTATATTTCCGTCTTTATATCATAGTCGTGAAATCATATATAAGCTGAGCATCTTCGAATTCGTGTATTACCTAAATAAATAACTATGTATAATATTTCTTATATTATATAATAATTAATAACATATTTTTTAATTATCTATTTATATATAATTATACTAAAAAGCGTTATTTTTTTTATAATATTATTATTTTTTTTTTTTATTTATCTACTACAATCACATTTATATAATGTGGTTTGATTATAATAAATATAATGGTATTTTATTTTATTCGTGTTAGTAATGTTATCTTATAGTAATTTCTTGCTTTAACTTAGTACTCACTTTCTAGAATATACTTATTTCGTTGGTATGCTTGATAATATTATATAATATATAATTTATTATATATTATTATATATATATATATTATTTATTATATATTATAATATATATATTATTAATTATCTATATCTATAATATATATATATATTATATATATATATTCTATATATATATATATATATATTATATATTAATATATTATATTTATATATATATATATATTATAATTATATATATATATATAAATATATATATATATATATATATATATATATATATATCGGATCATTAGTAAAATTTTTATTTATATTCTAACTACCTATAGCCAAGTTTATAAATAATGCAAGTAGTGATTTTTTATTATTTACAATATGATAAATGTAAACTATTTATCATAGAGGTGGATGAAAGTGTATATAATATATAATATATATATATATTAACTTAAAAAGAATACTTTATTCACGTAAATAAATTGTGCTTATATCTATCTCAATGTCAATAAGTTAAATTTATTTTAAATATAAATATTTATATCTTATATATTAAATATTATATTATAATATATTTGAGGGATGCACGCGATCTCCGCTCAGGCCTCGGTTATATATATAATCTAATTATAATATATATATTATATATATATTTAATTATATTATATATTAACATCTATACATGATTACGTACATATATATATATATATATATATATATATAATATATTTATATATATATATATATATATATATTAATGTGTATAACCTGACAAATAGAGAGAGAGATTATTATTCTACTAGGCTTTTTTAATTTAAAGGATAATATATATCCGGCCTCCGGCCGGAAATCTATAGTCTCCGGCTCCGGAGTACACCTTATATTATTTTTATAAAGTGAGTTATTAATTAAATCTGAATGATAGGAATGATATACCCTATTCCATTTGAATGTGTATAAGTTTAGTTGATGCCACTATAAATTGAAAATATATATTATAATTTAAGTGAAAATAAGAAAATGATTCATCCTGAAAACAAATTTGCTTTTCTATAATGTATTTAACATTGATTGTTTTATTTATGTTACAAATTGGGATAATAGAAAGTTTATTATCCAAGAAGCCAGAAACAAATATCTTAACTATAGAATATATTATAGACATTCTTGATATAGTTTTTACATTTACATATAAATTACTTTTATTATTACGTTGAGATATTATTTGATCTTACATTCTCTTTCATTATTTACTTTTGTATTTACTTTCATTTTATATAACTTTTAAATATTAGATACTAACCCCTAACAAAAAACATATCCACTTTTGATAAATCTTAGCTTTTAAAATAATGCAATAAAAGAGAAAATTATCAGTGCTATCTTAAAATATAGAATTTGGGTACTTATAGAACTTTTTATAAACTACATCGCTATATAATATTTTCTATGATCACTATAATTAAATAGACTGAAAAATATGATATACAATTTTTTAATATTATTTAAAGATTGCTTTTATATTTAATTAATTTTTAATATACAAACTAAATATTTCAAACTAAATAATTTCTTCCATCATTTACTTTTTCATTCTAGATTTCTTCATTGTGAATCTGTATGAGAACTTGATCATTTTTTGATCATCAAATTTTCTTTTCAGATCTGAATTAATGTAATATTTTCCCTTTAGAAATTTTATAAAAAGTTTTTGCTTCTTTTTGAGCATAAATTTTATTTTATTCTGATGAATAATATCAAAGGGAGCTAATTTGTATTGTGGATTTAGAACTGTTGCAAGTACATAAAGTTTCTTTTTTTTAATGGTACTAAAACGATCAGTAACAGAATTTAAAAGTTTATCTTTAATAGTTTTCACACCGCTATCCTTCCAAGTTTTTGCTAAATATTTTTGCAATGCATTAACTGCAGGTATTGCAAAAGATAAATCTACATCATCATCATTCGTTCTTTTAGTTAATTCTTCAAATGGTTGTAGCAATCTAATATATTCTCCATTAGCTTCCAGTGATTTGCATTTAAGATATCTAGAAAGTTTTTCTCGAATTTGAAGAATATATAGTAATTGCAATTTTTTGCTCTATGATCCTTTGCAGCATATAATATGATGAATTCCATCTTGTTTCCATATCTTGGATAAGCTTATGTATTGACAAATTTTGAGATTTTTGAATTTCAGTTAACTTAGTTGTAGCAATTGGTGATCTACTAAAATGACCTACAATTTTCCTACATAAAGTAATTAAATCTTTATTGATTTTTGAGAAAATATATCATCATGTATTAACTAGCTGTAAGGAATGAATAAAATGCTCATTTATAACACTTGTCACTCTCATACCTTTTGTTATGTTTGGTGCATGATCTGTTTCTGCAAACATGAATATTTTTTTTTTAAATCCCAGCTCTTAGTATTTCCTTACTTTTTAGACCATATATTTTCTGCTGAATGAGAAAACTAAAACTACCGATTTGTAATGTTCCACTCTTCCTTTGAAAATCTTTATCAATCCAATGCCTGACATACTTATAAATTTTAATTTATAATGAGTAACTCTTAATGAAATTAATGTTAATGATATTGCTTGAAATTTCTTGCAGCTGAATTGTTATTTTTGTTTATTTAAACCTTTTATATATTGTTGGGATAATTTCTTTTGAAAAGTACTCCTTGATGGAATATTTATATTGGTGACATCGTTGATTTTATTAATCTCTTAATCAATGTCTTTACAAAAGAAAATGGC
>JABUQX010039065.1:0-21143 GCA_015478945.1 Trachelipus rathkii
AGATTAATTAAACATAAAATGTTTAATAAATTTACGCTATATTTGTAAGTGAGTGGGCGTGTGTGTGTAAGGTAAATCTGGTGTGAGGTAAGTATCTGTGGTGTAAGTATATTTTGATGTGTGTGTTGTAAGTAATTGTGTGTAGAGTGTAATAATCTGGTGTCGAGTGTAGTAAATCTGTTGTGTAATAATCTGTGTCTGTAAGATGTTGGTGTTGTGAGTGTAGAGTAAATTGTGTGTTGTAGTAAAGTCTGTGGTGAGTTAAGTAATTCTGTGTATCTAAGTAAATTGGTGTGAGTGTAGAATTGTGTATTGGTAAATGTAAGTGTCTATGGTTAAAATGTAAGTGTCATATGTGGATGTGGTATAGTGTCATAGTGAATTGTGTATAAGTGTAAGTGTGTTGTGTGTGTGTGTGTGTGTGTGTGTGTTGTGTGTTCTAAAATAAAATAAGCATGAAGTTATAAAATATCTAGAAAGAAAATAAAATATAGACATAAAAAATAATAATAAATAATAAAAATAATAAAATAATAAAAAGATATAAAAATAATATACTTATAATTTATTAAAATATCGAGTTATTAAAGCAATTAAACATATGAGTTAAAGCATGTAAACATAGGCATACGCAGAAAAGCCCAGAGTTGTTAATAAGACTTGATAGTAGAGCAGGAAAACAAGACTTTCAAGCAATGTAGAAGCATAAAAAAAAGCAACTAATGCCCCTTGTGTAGGTCAAAGATATAAGAATTAACTTATTTATTAGAGTAGTATGTATTTAATTATATTTGTCTTCTACTGTATTAAAAGAATTATGATGTTTGCAGTAAAACCATGAGTTAGAACAGTAGAAATGTGATTTAAAGCAGTAAAACATAGTTAAAGCAGTAAAGCAAAGTTAAATGACAGTAATAGGCAGATAAAACAAAAGAAAACTTAATCCGCCACTTGTGTTAGTCACACTCTATTGAGTTACGCATTTAAGCGTTTAGGATGTAATGTTAATGTTTTAATAAATTTTTACAATTTTATAAATAAAATGTTTATATATCAAGCACTCTGGTTTTTTATACTTGATACTTTTAAAATTTATAAATTAAGATAGTAAAGTAAAAGTAGATAAAAATAATGTTAATAATATATAGTGACAATCACGATTCTGTAATGAGTTACAGTTATAGGTTCGCGAAAAGTTTTTATAAAAATGTTTGAAGCAAGATTAAAATGAATGACTCATAGTATATTGAAATGAAATTCTTGATATAGTTACATGGATACTGAATTTTCGCGGGAAATTGCGACGCGGGAGAAGCGCAGACGGGGCTCCGACGAGCCGCACCTGCGGTTCGGGCTGGCTCCCTTTTTGCGGGTGGGCTATGCTTCGATTCCGGTGTTGCTATGAATTATGGTAAGACTAATAAGCTAGGTCTACTGAATGGAAGGTAAAAGGCAGAAAAGTCTAGAAAATGATCAAAGATGATATCTACATATAGCATGGTATCAAGATAAGGCATCAAAGATAAAGTCATCAAAGATGATCCTTCAAAGAATGAGTATAAAGTTGTAGGCATCAAAGTTGTCATCCAAAGTTGAGGCATCAAAATATCGAGTGGTGGGGTGCGTATGTGTTCTAGTAGGTTAGTGAAATGTAAGTGATTGGTTTAATGTAAGTGTCTATGGTAGTAGTTAAGTGTTATAAGATGGTCATAGTTGTATAGAAGTTCATAGTGATGGTGTATAAGTGCTAGTGTATAAAGTGTCATAGTGTTATAGTGTCTATGGGTAAATGTTAAGTGTCTATGGTAAATGTTGCTCTGGTAAATGTAATGTTAAGTAATCTTGTGTAAGTGCTACGTGAGTGTGTATGCTAAATTTGTTGTAGTGGACTAAATTATGTGTGTAGTGTTAGCTAAATCTTGTTTGTGAGGAAGTAAATCTGTGTGAGTGTAAGAATACTTCTGCGTGAGTTGTCATAGTAAATACCCGCGTGATGTAGGTAACTCGTGGTGCGTGTGTGTGTGTGTGTGTGGTGTTGTGTGTGTGTGTGTGTGTCGATGTGTGTGTGTCGTGGTGTGTGTGTGTTTGTGTAGAGTGTGTGTGTGGTGTGTGTGTGTGTGTGTGTGTGTTGGCGCATGCCGTGCGCAGTGTGCGGTGTGTAGATGTGTCTTGGGTTACAAAATGTATCGTAAATCCAAGGGATGGCCAAAAAGGGTGTGCCAAAATTGATCCCATCGGAAGACCAAAGGGTGGCAGTGTGAGGTGTAGGCTAGGTGTAGGCTATGTGTAGGTGTAGCCTAGTTGTGGCTAGATGCAGTCTAGATTGGGGGAGGCTAGGTGAGGTTAGGTCTATGTCGAAAATTTTAGGGTGAACCGGAAAAATTGGGTTCTCAAAAAATAGGGTCTAAAATTTGGGTCTATCAAATATATCAGTGTGTGTATCTGTTGTGTGATGTAGAGTCTTATGCCGCGATGTAAGGTATGCTATGGTGAGGCTTAAGTGAATATATATATAATATATATATTATAATATATATATAGTATTATTTCCTCACAACATTACCTAAAATATCATATAAAAATAATCTATAATATGATTATAATGAACATTACAAATATTTCTGTATATATGGTACGGTATATTATTATATCTATTACATATATTATATATATATATATAATTAATATATATGTATATATATTATATCTTGCCATGTTTGCCCGGTTCGAATTCAGTATCACATTTAAAGTTATAATTGGCAACTGGCACGTGTCAAAACTCGATAAAATAAGAACAGTAAAAATAAAAATCGTTAAAATATCAAGTAAATGCTAGTATAATTAAAATAATTAAAATTCAAATAAAAATGTATTCATAAACTTTTTCCGGATCTCAAATAGTTCTTAAATGCTTGCGACTTTCACACTTTCATACAACAAATTCTACTGCTTGAATCTCGAGGTCCTCTTCTTCGCGTGTTATTATATAATAATATATATATAATTATATATTATATAATATATATTTTATATATTATATATATAAATATATATATATTATTATTATATTATTATATATTATATATATATATTTAAAATATTATATATATTATATTATATAAATATACGTATAGTACTATAATGCAAAATCAGGTGTAAATATCAATTGGCTAATATTTTGAAATGCTATTTCCAAAATTTGTGCTATGTAATAAAATGAATTTTATATATAAGTAAAGTTGTTATATATTAAAGGGCATCAGTATGGAGCCAAATATTAAGTTATAACTCCTAAGGGCTACGGGTCGAGTTTAGGTTCGGTTAGTGCGTGTTAAAATAGGTACATTTTTAACATTCAATATCTGTTGTCATTCTTGTGTGGATGATGCTATCAGAAGATAGAAGTATTTATGCCATGCTGCATAGGCATAACAGTGTAGCGCAAACGCATGGTACATAAACATGACTAAGTAGTAGTATAAAATGAAATGTGGCGGACCATCCTCTAAGATAGGCCGAATGGGTTCAGGATACCTGTGTAAATTTCAGAAGAGACAAAGTCAACCTATCAATTATATTATATATATATATATTATAATAAAGATATATAATAAGTAATAAATATTATATATACTATTATATATATATATATAATAAATATAGTATATTATATTATATGGCAAAAAAAAAAAAATTAGATTCATAAAATCTAGCATTTTTTAAAAGATGGAATAAGACCTCCGTTGGAGAGCACAGACAGATATTAACAGTTCACGGGAATGGAATGGTTATAGAGGATACGTGTGATGAAACGGGGTAGGACCGGAAGGACTGGATGATGAGGTGTGTGTGTTGTATTTAAGGTGATTGTATGTTCATGGATATCGTGAATTTAAAATATTCATCGATTATAGAAAACGAGGATGCGAAACAGCGAAAAGGTGCGCTTACGCTGGTGCAGTGCGGTGCGGTGCGGTGCGGTGCTGCGGTGTTCTTTGCGGAATTGCGGGCGTTCGTGTTTGCTGACCGACTTTGGGCGGACGGATCGGGGCAACTCACGATTGCGAATATTGCGGAAACTCTGTTTAATAAAATAAAAAAGACGCGGACGATAGTGTAGACGATGAATTTGCGATTCATCCCGAAGAACGACGATGAAAATAAATTAACAAGACCTTTATAAAACAAAATGGCGGCCGCACAAAAACCAACAAGGTTGACACCATTTAAAAAAAATAAGGGCCATGAAAAGATGACAATATTAAACACGACGTGCATAGATAAAATTCTAACTAAGTATACTGAAAAAAAAAAAAAAGAGTTCTCAAAAAATTAGGGTTCTCAAAATGGCCGTAGAAAATAGGTAATACATACAAGGGGGTCCAAAAAGAGGGGGCAAATAGGGGGTGACACGTACGACGGATGCTCCACATAGCGCAAAACCGTTCGAAAAGGGGTGCTAAAAATTGACGGGGCAAAAAGTCATAGTCAGTCAATTTGGTTGCATCTTTACCGCCATAGGGAGCCCAATATGGGTAAAAATTTTGGTTACTATTTTTCCCCAAAAGGACGAGCGAATCTCTATTACTACTGTACTTGCTTTCTTGGAAGAGGACATTTTTCGTGTGCCATTCCGCATATTGCCGTTGGTTTTCAGGATCGTCCCAAAAGTCCTGATTTCATCGCTGTTAAAATTTTATCCAAAAAATGTGCTCCATTTGAGTCCTAAGCAAATGTCACTCGTCAGCAATTGCTCCACAGACAAGTCGTTTGGCAACAGTTTTCACAAAATTTTTTCGCATGTGCAAATTGGTTCGTTAAAAATCTATGAACTGCATACATTTTCCCATACAGTTCCTTCTGCAAGTGGTGTTACCAAGGTATCTTGCGATCTTCTCATCAAACATAACAACTTCACATTTTTATGTTTGTTGATGAAATTGGTCTTCCACAACGAGTGTTCAACATTTTCTCGGCCCTCTTCGAAAGCTTTGTAGGTCCAACTTAAACATATTGTATCCGGAAAATGTGATCCCTAAGCTTCGTTTTAAAGATGCAATATGTTCAGTGCAGACTTGTAACTTCTACACAGATTTATAGCGTCCTGGCTGTTAAGCATATATCTAATCCAAAACGTAACGGAGATAGAAAATATCGCCCATCCACAAAAATTTGTAGTGCAAAAACGTGAACGATGTAGAACACACGCATTACTTAACAATTAGTGCATAGACGCGTTTTATATAATCTGGTTAAAACTTATGGCATATGTAGCCTAGTAACGTAGCTACTCACTCGTATTGGTCCAAGAGGATATCTACATAGTGTACTGCAGTCTTCATGGGATATTCGTAAACTTACTTTGGGACAGAGGAGTATACGTATAGATATATAATATTATTATATATTAATTATGATATAATATATATATAATAAATATATATATATATATATAATATATATATATACTTATATTATATATATATATATATAACTAATATATATATTATTATTAATATTAGATATAATATAATTAAATAATATATATATCTTATTAATATATATTGATATATAATTATGATATATATATAGATATATATATTATATACTAATATGCATAGTATTATATATAATTATGATATTACTATATTTTATTATATTATTATATAGAATAATATATATATAATATAATTATATATATATATATCTTATATATTATATAATATAATACAAATTATAGTCTATGGTGCTACTATGGTCCTTAATAATTCATAAATCCATACATATGCTAATAATAAAAAATAATTATAATTAAATTGATGATATAACTCTAAAAATACAAAATTAAACGCGTATTCCTCTCAACAATGCTGTTACATCGTTACTTTGTTTTTTATTTTTGCAATCATGATATGATTATATCTATGATAATTGAAATTTCCCGAACAAATAACTAGCTTAATTCACATCTTATCACAGTGGTGGCGAATAACATATCTGATATTACCACTTATATATAATTTAGATAGATTGTGATTAATTATTAAATAGTTCGGCGAATTCTTTTTATTAAGGATTATGATAAATATAAAATTAATTCCGTAGAGTTTACAATCAACAACGAAGATAAACATTTCATTTTTTTTATTTATAATTATATAATTATGATTATCTTTGAATATGATAATTCCATTCTGGTAATTAACATATAATTCTTATTTATAACTGTGTTGATTATGATTATTATAACAGAATTAGTATATTATTAAAGTCAATCATTGATATTATTGCCAACAATGCTTGTAAATAATATTCTAGTTTATTACAATGATGATCACTATAATGGTTATAATTCAATAGCAATCAAAAAACCGAAGAGTAACATAATTATAATTATAATTATAATAATAAACAATGTAAGATAAACTGCTTAGGAAAGTTCACGTTATGACATGTTTTTAAAATAGTCTGAATAGTCAAGTGAACATCAAGTTTAAAAAACTCTTAAACTCTTCAAGAGTTTTAGTTCAGGATAGTCTTTAGAGTCAGTTCAATTTATTATGCCCCTAGATTTCCAGTTCCAGTGATGCTAAGAGTTTAGCCAAGTGATAATCCTGGTTTCAATCAAATGAATTAAGCATATTAGAGTTTTCAGTTAAGGTGATACCTTTAGGTTTCAGTTCAATTAAGCCCCCGAGAGCTTTAGTTAAATGTGATAGCTTAAGTTTCAGTCAAGTGATACTTAAGATTTAGTTCAAGTGATAATTAAGATTTCAGTTTCAAGTATACTTCTAGACGTTCAATATCTCAAGAAAAAGAGTTTGATATAACTCATCACTTTTTAAATCAACGATACTGTTAGAAATTCCTATAAATAGAATCTAACGACATGAAAGTTAGTTGATCATAACTGAGAATAAAGTAAGTTATGTCTAAGGCCTTCTTGTAAGGAAATTTACCCATACTTTGTATCTTACAAATAAAATTGATAGAGTAAAGTACCAAAATTATAGCGAAACTTTTTTTTTGTGTTTCGACCTTAAACACACTATTGTATTATATACGTACCATACAATTTCAAATAGCACACACAATACAACGCTACACACACATATATATATAATATAAAATATATATATATAACTTATATATACATATATTATATATATTTATATTTAGTATAATATTATATATTAATAGTATATATATATATATATCAGATATTTCTTTATTTATTTATTATTTTTTTTTTTTTTTTTATTATTAATTTATTATTATTTATATATTATAGATATATTATATATATATATAATATTATATAATAATATATAATATATATATTATTATATATTTATATATATATATTATATATATAAACTAATATATAGAATATATAATTAGATAATATATTAATTTATTTATATATATATATAGATATAAATTATATATTATATATATATTATATATATAAATAAATAAGTATATAATAATAAATAAATAAATAAAAAATAAAAAAATAAATAAATAAATAATATATATATATAATATATATAGTATATATATAAAATAGAGGAAATATATATATAAGATTTTTCTATGATATATAAAACTATACGAATATATATGAAAGAAGGTTGCAAGTTCGAGCTGTAAGGACATGAAGATATTTTCTTCAGCATGGTTATAGGGAGACAGAGCTTGCAACCTGGTCCTTTTCCTTTTGCTTGTATTACTCTTGGAGCCGGTAGAATCTATGCGCCTAGAAGAGATCCTCTGAGACTCTGGGTGCGATTTTGAAGCCTAAATGAATTAGAGAGAATGCTGTAGTTCTACTGAAAGGGAGAAAACTCTAACCTGAGAGTATTTTAACCTAGAGGATCTGTCATGGAAAACAGTTTTGGAAAAGAAATGGTTTTCTTTAAAATGCTTGCTCGTGAGTCTAGCCCTAGGTTAAGAGTTCGGCATAAAGAAGGATGTTGGATCAATCTGCAGCGAAAGCCCTTCTGGTAGTTGTGTATATATATATATTATATATGTTATTATATTATATATATATATTATATATATATATTAGATATATATCTTATAAAATATATATATATACTTATATATATAATATATATTATATATATTATATATATATATATTAAGTATATATAGGTATAGTTATATATAGTACCTGTTTACAGATTGCGACGATTATGGACCAACTTTTGCAACCAGCTGAATCTCTTCCGCCTAAACTCCATTTGAAAAAAGTTATATGTAGAATAAATACTTGATAATATATTATTTATTCCTCAAATAAATGTTAAATAAAACTAAAGCTTCTGAGCCATTTAAGGAGATTCTTCTCTTTTCTTTGAAAGAATCTGCATCGCGGAAAGATGCTCGCACAGCATTATAGCAACTTATTGAGGGAATGCTAAGTATATCTGGAGTCTGCAAGTGAAAAATCTTTTTAAAATTATCACTCATCTAAACCAAGTGGATCTTATCGATCAGAGTTTTCCACTTTGATAATCTTCTATCTATACAGAGTGTCTTTGCCCTCTAACAATCTCATGGCTGCCTAGAAGCTAAGACGTTCATTGATTCTGCAATGGTTTATAAAGAATATAAACAAGGAACACTTTCGCAAATATTTCTTTTTATTGGCGGTGAAATTTCTGGCTTTTAGCAGCATTTAAATCACATAGGTCCATACTAAATAAATTTTAATCGCCTTGGAGACACGTAGGGTCAAGAAATGGGTTGTAGTGCTAGGATCCAGAAAAGTACTATTGCAGGTGCGTAATCGTTTGCAGATTTGAAATTCTAATTATCTATCCCAGTATTTAGTGTTTCTGTCACTTGAAAGCCTTAACTTTATAGCAGATTAGCGCAGCTTTAAATCGTTTGCATTCTAGTAAGGAATTCGTCTGGCAACAAGATGCTTCTGAGATAATAGTCTTAGTTACCTCTTCAAGTACGGTTTAAGAAGAGTAATTACCTAAAATCGTATTATCACCTGTCAAGCCTTTCACATTTGGTTTGTTTCGAAGCATAAGGGAACGCTTCGAGTATTTCTCCCATTCCTCTCAAGCATGTACAACTACTATTGCTCAGCGATTCTGAACTCTTTGCGTTATCAGAGTGTGAGAAAACATTTAGTCCTATAAGTTCATAAATGAATACTAATCTCGTATTGGCAAATTAAAATTTTATGCGTGCGATCAAAGCGGATGTAGAGAAAAATTATGCGGATGCGAATCTGCTAGCACATTCTGTTTTATCGGTAGGTTTTACCGATTAAGCATTTGGAGATAGATCCATTGGAAAAGTGTATATTTTTTTATTAAAAGAAAAAAAAAAAAAATAGCTGAAAAAAAAAAAAATTGTTGTTATTGTAACTTGTATGCACAAGCTGAGTCAGGCCGAAAGTTTTATTTGACTGCTGGCGTCGGAGTCAAGTCGGAGTTCGAAAAGTTTTGAAGAGGGTGGATTCGGAGTCGTAAAATTTTTTAAGTGAGTCGAGTACGGATCGGAGTCGGAAGTCGAGAAATTATTTAGCGACTCGCGCCCTGAATATAGTAGTATATTATGATAATATAATATATTATAATATATATATATATATATTAAATATGTATATATAATAGATATATATATATATAGTATATTATATTAATTATATATCTATATTATATATAATTATATAAGTATAAACAAGGCTTTAAGATGAGTAAAAGTCGCAACATGAACCGAAACAAAAAAAGTAGTAAAGAATATGAACAAGTCGAAAAAGAAGCCCAGCACTTATACCTCTAGTGAGTACTCGTTCGAATCAGAATATATATTATATAATACATATATATATTATATTAATGTTAATATATATATTTATATATATAATATATAATATATTATATTATATATATATATATATATTAGTATTAATTTATATATATAAATATATATAATATAGATATTATATATATATATCTTATATTATATAGTATTATATATAAATACTATATTATAAGTATCTATATATATATATAATATATACAAGTGGGCAACGTAATGGAAAAGTTAACTGCGTTAATCTTACGTTAACTAAATTAATTGGCGTTTAATCATTAAAGGCGTTTATGGTTTAAATGAATGTAAGGAAAGTTTACGTTAATTCGTTAACGTTACACCGTGCTTACTTTAATAGATGGTTATGTATATGTTATATAATTATTTGTTTTTATATTTTCTTTATGTTATTGTCAGTTATTCTATTATTTTAATATTCATTTTATGAGATATTATAGAATATTATATTATATATATGAATATATAATTTAAAATAATTATATATATAGAATATAATCCAATAATAATAATAATATATATAAAGTAAGAACAAGAAAATATATAATAATAATATGAATAATATCATAACAATATAATTAATGATAATTAAATAAAAGTCTACAGACTTAATAATTAGACTTTGACTAAGAGATACTTTTGCCGCTGTGCCAAAGATAATGCTTCGGTCAGCCTCCAATTTAGCTTACATCCGTAACTTAAAAATGAAAATAGCTACATGAACTGAATACATTTGAAATAGCGTTAACATTTTCATGCCGGAAGATAAATAAGAATAAATGAAGTGCGATAAAAAAAAAAAAAAAAAAAAAATAGATAAATATGTTTCGATGTACGTACAATTGCGTCCCTCAATTTCCTGACATAAAATTCTGCAATTATTAGGCTCGGGAGATATCTTTGACCAAAGTCATTTGCTGCAGCAGATTAATGAAAATTATTATTTTTTAAGATTGTATTACGAAATGCAATGGCACTACAAGATAGACGACGAGGGAGGGGATCGCCGCTCCGTAACTTTGATTAAGAGTTCTCCAATTTATTCTTTAGTAAAAACTTTAATTTTTATTTTATATATAAAGAATAAATTAGAAATATAGTAGTGTTGGAGAAATGGAAACTATCTCAATGATATAAAGAAAAAACGATAAAGTTGGAGCAGCACTCTGCAAACGATGATAAGGATGCAAGAACTTAGTTCATCTCTTAGTTTGTATGGCAGCTCTAATGCTAAAATAAATGTCTGAAGATCCCATGGCAATTCTATTCTGACCAAACTGTATCACTGTACTTCAACTTTTTAAATCACCAAGATAATTAGCAAAATCTCTTCATCAATAGCGAACGTTATTCCCTTCGTGACTACTTTCAAGAGAGTATTTGTAAATTTTCCGCTTCTCAGTGTCTCATGAAGAGGGGTTGAAATCAGCGTAGGTTGAAAATGAGATGAAATTGAAAAATACGTCTAAAGTAGTTTTTACGAAAAATAAAGTAAAGCATACAATCCTTCAAAACAATCCACAACCATCACTGTCACCGGCGTGAATAATGAAATTCGACATTCCATCAGTGATATGAAGATGAACAGCTGTATAAGAAGGTATTAAAAGTCGTAAACCAATACGTGTAAGAAAAACACATTTCCCTTGACGAAGATCCTCTTTTATGGTGGAGGATGCATGTGAAGAACATGTTTTCTCATTTTCAAAAATTAACAGTATGCATTGCTTGTTTTAAGTAACTGCTTTTTAACTTCAATAAAAACGAAATTCCATGAAAAAATAAAAAGTTGACTAAAAAAATCTTTGCATTTTAAAAATGTTTTTTTTTTATCCTTTCCATAAATAAGTGTAGTTTTCACATGAACAGTGGTGTCACCTTGAGAGAGAAAAAAAAAGAATTAGGAGTAAAAGGCAATTTTAAATATTTTATATACAGAATACTACAATTAGACAATTATGTATTTCATTAATAACTTTTTTCGGTTAATATTTATATACACTGCATAGACCTAATTCATTTTTTCTTCAAGAGTTAAAAAAATAACTTAATTAATTATTATTATTTTGATTTCTTATATTTATTATATTTTGAAAATATTCATATCAATAATTTACAATAATTTTACCATAATGGAATTTGTAAGATCTTCCACACTGATTAAAACAGACTTGGATTTGTCATAATTTTTGAAGATGGTCTCAAACTTGGCTAAAAAATCTATACTTGGTACATCACTAATAGAAACTTTTATAATGAATATTGTTCATCTACTAAAATTCATCACTCTTGCCTCCTTGTCTCTGATGAAATGTGTAAAAACGTTCATAAAGTAATATAACTCATAAAAGTTGTGTAAATACTTTTGCATTCTTCTTAACAACTTGCCTATGACATCAGCTGACCTGATGGGAAAACGATTTTGACAAACTTTCTTCTGCCCTTTCAATAAGTTCAATACATTCAAACATCATAATCCATGTTGTTTAAAAAAAGAAAAGTAGGTAAAATTAGAACCTCTTTTGCATTGGGTAATGCAAGATTTCTTTGACCAACTTTTCGGTAAAATATAATTGACAATTTAACTTTTTAACAATAATAACTTCTTCATTAAAACTAGACAATGTCGTATCTATATATCTAAAGAGAAATCTTTTTCACTAACGGTATGTTAATATCATATATCTTGACATATATGCTATTTAAAACGGTACGAGGGGAAAAGCTCAATCTGACGTCAAAAAACTGAAAATTTTTGTCAGGAAAGATAAGTAAGAGAGTGGTTATTCAAACTACTTATATTCTTACCATTGTGTCGCTTATTTGTGTTACGTAAACTTATTCTTGATACTAACTTTCCATCAGTTTGTTGGTTAATCCTTTTCAATTTCTTCTTTCTATATTTATTTATTATATACTCTTATATATGAGTATATAATTTTATTATTCCATTTATTATATATATATTTCTAGTCTTTTATTTATACTATATATACTACTATATATATATCAGTATATTTATATATATTTATATAATATAGTATTTACTTAGTACTTCATTATATATATACTTATAAATATACTATCTATATATTATATCATTGTTGCTATTACTCTATTTATTAGTATATATATTTCTGTATTTGTGTACCTATTACTTTAGACTAATTTGTATGTATTAGTGTATAAGTTATTAAGTGTTATTCAGTTTAATAGCAAATACCAGCATCTCATTATTCTCACATTTCTTTGACTTGCATACTTAAAAATATATATATAAAAAGCAATAAACAAAAGACTGATGCTTAATCCGTTATCAATTCTCCATTATTTCTATCATTTTCTCTCTCTTAGAAAAAACGCCATCAAATTTTAGTTATTCCAAAGCTATTTAAACATTATTTAAAATTTGTCGACCCTTTTTTTCCCTAGAAATGATCATTATATTTTTATACGCTTAACATCCTGAAGATTCTCTTTTTCAGATATATAGATTGGGATTGCATATTGCATCCAACCAACGCTTCTGTTTCTGTTGGTTAATATTACAATTAATATTGTATGTAACGTAGATTTGTTTGTATATTTTAAAACTAGATTCTGCATTCTCGTTTATTCGTTTTCTTTATGAGCGCTGACTTGCCTGTTGTGCTATATCTTTTTTTTGGTATTTATATCTCAGTGTTTGTTAGTTTATTGCGCGCTAATCTGTGTGTAGCAGATAGTTGAGAGCATTTCGTTTAGTGCGCATAATGTTAACATGCATTTATCCATCTAACTGGTTCTATTATTGGTATATTCATTGTGGTATTTTATACTTATATATTTATATATCATATCATAGATTCTATTATTTCAACAAGAGTGCGTTGAAAAAAATAGTGACCTCTTCTATAGTTAATATAATAATCATAATAATATAATAATAATAACTAATTAATAATAATAGTATTATATTATATATCATATATATACACAATAATATATATATTGAATTATATGTATTAATAATACTTAATAATAATAATAATAAACTATATAAAAAGTAATAATTAATATTAATTAGAAAATTTCCCGCTATATAAAATCTAAATACTTTTAGACTCACTACAAATATACCCCCGAGATAATGACTGAAGCTAAAGATCAGATTGAAAGGGCTCGCCTTTCTTCCATTTGATGCAATCTAATCTTAAACTATTGTAACCCCCCCCAATACACATTAATATTATACCCCGTTCTCTCCTTCTATAAAATCTTTAAAAAGTAGATACGTCTTCGCGCGCGCGCGATAGAGACTCGATGGTACCTTCCTCTTCTTCTTGAGATGTCTCATATCGTTGAATTTGAGGGCTATATTTGACTTGAACTTATGTTATGATCACTTGCGCGCTTGTTTCGTTACTTCTCCTTGAGCGGATCCATGTTAGCTAGTTTCAAAACCACTACCTTACCTTTTTGATCTCATATCATCACTTATGTATGTTATTATGTTGCTTGACATATATCTTATATATAACTATACCGATTAGATTTCCATTCTCTTTATATATTCTGATTTCTCCACTGGTCGCGTACGAGTGTTTCATCGCGTATACTCTATCCTTTATATACTTTTATCTATCTATATGATCAACTATATGATTTATATACCTATTATTATTCGGCTTTTATCTACTCGCTTTTATCATTTTAACTATTTTATTCATTACTTAACTTCTCTTGTCTACATACGCTCTTTGAATCTTGATTCAACAGGCACTTACGCTGCCACCTCCACGCGTTATTGAAATCTGAAAAGCTCTGTGGTCGACACGTGTCTATTGATCCATTCATCGACCGTCGCTTGGTGGAGTGGTTATGCCTTCTTCTTGAAACTTGAGAGTCCAAACCACAGGGTACTGTATTGCCGTATGCTGATCAGTTGAAGCATATTGTTCGGACATATGAGAAGGTAGTTGACATAGTGATGCAGCTTTAATATTGCTTGGGGGTTGTTTCTTTTAGGAGCGTAACCAATGACCTGTTAATAATTTCTATGCACTCTGTGATCCAGTATCATTTGATATTGGTTCCTTATTAATTCATTCAATACTATTTAATTATTATCAACATACAGATTATGGTTCTATTAGTTTGCCGAAGTTACATTCTGCTGGGAGCCAGTATTCCTAGTCGCTAGTTTGCAAATGTAACAGTACTGAATAAATCTGTTTATATATTCCATAAATGGGGAGAATACACTTAGCAATATACAAATTCTTATCTTATTATTTCCGTACTAGAATTTTACTGGCATCAGTATTCGGACCATTTTATATATAGGGCACTAGTTACTTAGGTATGCACTATTATTTACACCTTATTATGTATTTTTATAGTATATACTTTAATGGTATACTGTTCTTTATTTAGTACGCTAATTTTACATTATACGTTTGAGTTAGCTATATATATACTATATCTATGTTTTTTTAGTTGTATGTTATAATGGCGTATTATTAGCTTCATTTTTACCTCCCCTTTTATATCCTTTATATACTCATACTCACCATTTAGTAAGTGTGATTACGGCGGCTGATGATCCCTCCAGGTGCCCTGTCAATTAATCCGTGGTCGGCAGGGGCGTCTTTACTTCTGACTTATTCCCCGGGTGTTACTATCGCCGGTTCTGAGTTCTACGATAATGTACTTTCTAGTAGTTTTCCTCCGTTGGGAAAATATTCACAACCTAACTCTTTAATTACATACTATATTATTATTTTCTTTCCCACAGATGTTTTATTACCTTTCATTATATTGCTAGCAATCCCAAAAATGCAACACGTGTTTCTTATAAGGCTGTCAATATCTTTTCTACTGATTACATTGATCTTTTCATTCCATTCTATATAATATCCCTAACGCGCAAGTGCTTCTTAGTTATACTACTAGTAGTCTTATACATTAGATATATCACAAACACTATTTGCCCTTCTTATTATTTTGTATAGTCTATCTTACCTTTCTCGAGTTACTCCATTTTTGCTCCTGTGGGCACTTTTCGAATCTGGTCCCATGTATATCTTTTTTTTATTCATTCTATCTTTATTTTTACTGTATAAATATATTTTTTACTGGAATTGGCGTTTTCGAGCCGAAAGATCAGATAGATTACTTTTGTTTACTGATGCTCTAAGCTTAATGTTCAACACATTCTGTAATAAACCGTGAAAGAATATAAATTTTACTTTAGAGTTCCGAAAAATTGGAAAGTGCTTAATAAACTCGCACACACATATATTTTGTCTGTTTGCTTGAGATTGTTTCTGTTTTTTTTTTCACGTTTATATATATACAAATTTTCTTAAGCTTGAGATACTGACTTTATTATATGATGAGAGTTTTTTTCCTTTGTAAATCATTGTTCACCTGTATTTCTTTCTGTCCGCAATTTCTAGATTAAAAAGTACTTGTAACAGTAAGCTACACTAAATTGATGACATAGGAGAGAGCTATATCCATAACTACTAGTGGTATCTTTTCCCCTCCCCTTATTTCCCATCTTCTTTACATCCCCTAAAAGACTATCCGACAAGTCTAAACAATATATATATAATATATAATTAGTTCATTCTTTATACAGTTATTATTTTATGTGGCAGTGATTACCTAATATGTTATTTTATCTTACTTATGATTATATTATTTGATTTCTGTCGCTTTATCTCGTATTGACTTTCGTCATATTTATCTACTATATAATTCTACTATTCAATGAAATCTTACGATCTTCTATATATTCTTATAATTATACTATATATATATCACTATTATTTTTTTTCGTCTTTCTTTTCTGTCATCTCTTCTTATTCTTTTGCTTTCTGTTCTATATATCGCATCAGTTACAATTGAATCAGCAAAAAGTTTTTATTTTTTGGATGAATGATTTATTGGCAAATCAAAATTTGTTCTTTTTGTTTTCACATAGCTTGCAAGCGTGAAGAGCAAGTCATAAGTGTTAAAACTCCTCGCTTTGGATGCCTTCATTCGACACCTTCATATTAACGATCAGCGTCGCGAAATTAACTCGAGAAGGCATTCGTGTTCTCAGCCTTATATTCAAAAGGATAGATCTATCGAGATAATATTAATTTTTTTCATCCTAAGACAGTATTTCAAATATCTAAGTTCTGCCACTTGCGAATTATTAATTTACATTATTCCCGATTGTGATTTTTTTGTTCATGTCTCATATATATACGTGGTTATTATGTTATATACCTTATATTACTTACTATCTCATTTGTTATTCGGTTTTCTTCTTACTAATCTGTTTTATGACCTTCGTATTTACTGAGTATCCTATTTCTTGGCTCGCACTTTATTTATTACTATATTACCTTACTACTATTATCTACTTATATTTGGTTTGTTATAACCCTTATTTAATAACTCCTTATCTTACTTTACCTGTATTTTTACTTATGTATATTACTGTTTTTATATATGTAATAGTATCCTTAATTTATACTTCCTATTATTTTATTATCTCTATATAGTATATACTATTATTTTTAAAGATTTAGCTTTTATATTATATATAACCTCTAATTTTATATGCTACATTCTGGCCCATTATTATACAGTGATATTTGTTGATCGTTATATTTATTATAATACTTATTTTGGTAATTGTTACCCTCGAGGTTGTGATATTGTTATATCATTCTTTTTATGCCTACCCGTTACCCTTAAGTGTGGTAAGCGTAGTGGTTACGTAGGTGTATACTATATTACCTATTAGTATAGGTGTTGGTGATCACTTACATCTTAAGGTTGAGGTTATCTCACTATTCTTAGTTATACTAAACGCTAGTATGTTAGTCGTTAGTCTCACCCTATTAGTGAGTTTTATGCTGCATGAGTTTATATTATTGCGTTTAGGTACTGAGCGCTTATGGATCCTTTATGCGGTGAGTAATTATCCTATGTGTATTGCACAGTTTTCAGCCCGGTGTTTTGTTATTCTATACGTTATTACCGTCACTTATTCTCGGCGCTGGTATTCAGCAGGGCGGTGGGTTTTTTCGTGTGCGTGCGGATACCGGGCGCCATTTGTTTGAACACTCTTTACATGCTTGATCTGTTCTTTCTGTTTATTTTTAGTTAAGGAAGTTATATGTCATTTTGTTAATACTTTTTCATTTCTTCCCCTAAATTTGATATTTTAGAGCTACTACGAGATTTTTCGTTTTTTGTAAAGCGGACGTGTGAGCATGTGTGCTTCCTTCTACATGGTTTTGCGAAATTTGGTGTTGAGTTTTTGTATGTAGATGTGTTTGGCTTTTCTGGAATGTGTTTGTAGCCGGTTGGGTTAGCGACTCCTATGAATTTGTATTTCTGCCTAACTTTGTGCGTTATTATGATTCTAGAGTGAGAGAGTCCTTCTTTCAGCGTATTTTTTTTATCATTGCGATTCCTGCCTATCTTTGCTCTGAAATTTTCATTCTTAAAAGATTTTTGCTATTCATCTGTGTGAGATATTTTTGAGAGGGTTGTTTGTAGATTTCAGTGGATTTCATGTTCTTCGCGTGGTTAATTATGTAATGAGGAGAATACATAACTCACATTAATACCGGGAAGAGAAATAGAGACAAGTTTTAATGATATCTAGCGCCTAGTAGTTATTTGAGGGGCTTGGAACCTACTATAGAGTTCCATCATTGGTTTTGCCCGCTTTCAGGGTGTCTTGATGAGGTAGAGTGTTTGGGCTTGATTATCTACTTATAATATATGTTAGGTGAGGTATATGAATATTATATAATTTGTTTTCATTGCGGTATTATGATTTGCTGTCTAGTATGATTAGGTTGTCGTACTCTTTTAGTGACCGGGAGTGTGTGATCTGCGAGCTGGATTTTAGCCTTTTCGATGTCTCGGTATACTCGTGCGTTTGTCGCCCAGTGTGGTACGCGGCCATGTGGAGCACACCACTCTAGCATCGTTAGCCATCCGGGAGAGATGAGTTACGTACGACTTTGGGAAAGATGGATTAAGTCCTGAGAGAGTGATTTGTATTTAAGACGTGGTTGGAAAAAGTCTGAATAATCCCGTAAACCAAGAGGTGTGGTGTTTCCCTAGTGGTTAGACCAATATATTGTGCGTGGTGAGAAGGAGAGCAGTTAGAGAGAGAGAGGAGAGAGGAGAGGAGAGTATTATATGAGTACCGTAGCAGGTAGGAGTAGATGACGAGAGTACGATAGATGCAGAAGATGATGGCAGACCAGAGAGTAGAGTAGAGAGAGAGAGAGAGAGAGACTCGAGAGAGAGAGATGAGGTAAGCTCAGAGAGAGAGTGAGAGAGAGAGAGAGAGAGTAGAGAGAAGAGAGAGAGAGAGAGCGCAGTAGAGCAGAGAGAGCGAGAGCACGATGACGCTAGAGACGAGATGGAGAGAGAGAGAGGAGAGGGAGAGAGGAGGAGAGAGAGACAGCGAGAGAGAGAGAGAGAGAGAAGGGATGAGAGATGTAGTAGAGAGGGGATGATGATGTATTGAGATCCACGTATGAGAGAGCAAGGCACCCCCTGTGCTCATGGACGACGCAAAGGAGATGAAATGAGAGAGAGAGAGGAGAGAGAGGAGAGAGTAGAGAGGAGACAGAAGAGAGCCAGAGACGCAGAGTGACGTAGAGAGGAGATGTAGAGAGGAGGAGGAGAGACGAGCCACCGAGAAGAGAGGAGAGAGAGAGAACGAGAGAGACCTGATGAGAGTAGCAGAAGAGAAGAGAGAGAGATGAGAGTAGATGAGGGAGAGACGAGAGGGAGAATGATTAAGCACGTAGATGAGGTGAGAGGAGAGTCGCGAGAGAAAGAGAGGAGGGAGGGGAGTAGAGGTGAAAGTGAGTGAGAGAGCATGTATGTTGGGTGCGAAGAGAGAGAGTAGAGACGACGGTAGGCTAGGAACGGTGGTTTTGTTGCTTTATTCACATAAGACCGTTTGGTCCGATCGGCTTTTTTTTTGTGGCAGCTTTCTTTCGTGCAAATATCGCTATAAAACAACATTCAGACGCAAACGAGCAAAACTTTCTTTGCGCTACGAGGTCTTGCTTGATTTACTCTCTATTTCTGTAATTTTTAAGAACTTTGAAGGTTGGTAGAACTTTTATCGGGAATTAATATTTTTTGTTTATCCTATTGTTTATAACTTATAAATTAACGTTGGTGCCGCTTTCCCAAATTTTGGGTTACAGAATAAGACCTCAATAGGATATGACAAGAGCCCAGATACTATCTAGAGGAACTTTTGGTTGTTCACTGTAATCAGAACAAGTTTTTTTCAGTAAATGTGGAAGGGTAGCGGGACGTCGATAAGTTCAGTTCCGGTCGTAACTTTTCCAAGGTTTTTACAATTCTCCGGTTCCGGCCGGACTAACATGGTTCCCATATCTGACCTTAATATATATTATATTATATATATAAATATATATAATATTAGTATATATACTAATATATATATATATATAATATATTATCGATATATATATAATATATATTAATAACTATCTAAATATATATATATCTAATAATATATTATATATAATATATATATATATTATATATATAATATATTAATATATATATATATATTATATATAATATATATAATATATATATATAATATATATTATATATATTAAGTATATATATACTGTATAATTATATAATTGTATATAATAAGGCTTATACATATTATATATATTATAATCATATAACTATATATATAATATAGGAAGTATATATTATATATATACTTATATAATTATATATACTATAATATATCCATATATATTATATAATATATCACTAAATATATTCTGTAATAAAATTAATATATTAATGAACCCCATCAACATTTTTAAAACCCCATTTTTGTCTTTAATAAAAAAACGTTGGGTTTTTCTTTTCAATAATAACACGAACCAACGCGAGGAATAATTTAAAGAAAAAAAAAACTGGGTTTTCAGCAGGACCCTTGCGATCAGGAAGTATAATGGATATGAACAGTAATTTGTTATGTGGTTCAAAGCTCCTGATGATCTTTATCTTTCTAGAAAAAAAAAAAAAAAAGGCCTCAGAAACTATAAAACGATAATTTACTTACAACGGGAGTATTCCAGAATAATTCCCTTTTTCTATTTCATGTTCAAAAGCAAGCTGGACAATTTTTTGGCAATGATTTCTAATTTGAAGTCCGAAACTGTTCTAATTATCTATAGAATTTGCCTATATCACCGTTGTGGCAT
>JABUQX010039066.1:0-7500 GCA_015478945.1 Trachelipus rathkii
CATATTCTTCAAGATTTAAACCTGTCCCGCTATCATTACATGATACAGTATTGGCTATTAGGTCGTAAAAAGGTCGAGTCACAGAGAAGATAGGTCCTCCGTTGTATAACATTCATAATCCGTCCGTGAGGCAGCCATGCGACATGTAAACTGATACCCAGTCCTAAGGTCCCCGAAAGGTGTGAATTTATAGGCGACTTTTTATTAATTCCCGGAGTATGGCTTCATGCTCCAGCAATCCTATTATTATTTTCTGTGTGTAAAATTTCCGGTTAACAATGTTAAGGGATATTGATACTCGATAATCCTTGAGTGAAATTAAATATCTTGGTTTCAACTCTCTTAATAGGGTACTTTGCTGTAGTACTCAAAAGCGAATTTTCAATTTCCAAATGACGCTGTGGTGATAATTTCACTTTTCTGACATAGAGATAAGCCTCCAACAGTTTGAAAACAGGTTCTGGACATACAGCTGTAGCAGCAGGTTTACTTTTTATTTTAAGAGCAAATTTGGGATTTGAACGTGATAAAATGATTCTAGTATCTACAGAAGGTAGAATGAGTCTTTCTTGAGAGAAGATATCGCCATTTAATCGACCGTAAAATTCATAAGTATTATTTATGACTTTAGTTGCTTTATCTATATGTGCAGCTTCATCTTTGAAACTATAAAAACCACATGATTTGAGATGAGACTGTTTAGCATCGTCTGAATAATTTAACAAATGCTCTATATAGCTTCTATAAGGATAATTAGCCGCTGCCGCCCCTAGTGAAGTTCCGTTAAGATAGACTTCAAGCTGTGTGAAACATGTATACAGGAAATTTGATTCTGAATATACTATATGGTCATCACCCGTAGGAAGATCTGTACCATCAGGTTTTGTGAATTTCGTTTTTACATATAAAAACACATTAGAGGGGTCTAGGTATTGATCAGAAGTGCCTGGAATATTGAACTCTAGAGGAACATCTGTATTGGTAATTGAATGCAGAGGATTAATACTGATAAAGTTGGACTCGCTAACGCTAATCTGGGTAGGGTTCATTGAGAGAAGAGATCCAATTCACTCTTACAACAATCAGGACTAGAAGGATGAAGGAAATGCATCTTGCATGTGCGAGCGCTGGCCGTATAATGAACATTTTCATGAAAAACCTTACTTATATACAGTAATACACACATCGTATAAAAGTTATCAGTTAGTAATTAAATAGCAAATACATCAATACATTTTTTCTTTAGAGTTTTTTTCCGCTTAGTCCTTTATGACAATCTTCTTGATCCCTCGACCTTGTCCTGACATTTTACGTCTTATTTTACGCTTAACATCATCCAACATCTCATCTGAAACATCGGCTATACGTCTTTTTAAAGCTGTACGAGGATTATTTCCTGCAGCAATATCTTGAATAGTATGCAAACCTGTTCTTATAGCTTTTTTACCTATATATTTTCCCCACCTCTCCTGAGTAGAGGCCTTGCACTTCTCCATAGCTTGGCAAAAAATCCACCAAGGCCATACCCCCCTCTGAATTTTTGTTCCCCTGAATAACCTTTCTTCTCCATTATTACAGGATAATCTTTCTTAATATATCTTTACAACTGCGAGAGTATGTAATGAATGAAAAAATATATCTGACTACACCTCTTAAATATATTATTATGCCTGTAATTACTGCATATGTTTCTTTCTAATATGAACTTTTGCATAACAAGTGCAGCAGTGTGTGAAGGAAAAAGGATTTCTTCTACATCTTTTTTATATGCAGTGCGTACAGAGTCAAAATTGATCTATTCAAGGTAGATAAAGGTGACTTAGGGAAGTTATCAACTCTTACTCCTCTTTGGGAAAAAATATACTACGTCTTAATAAGAGCCTTTAGTATTACCATACATATTGATACCTGGCATTATATTGTGAATATAAATAGAGCCCATAAACACCTGGATGATTGGGCATCTCGGATGGGTACATGTATCATGCAGTACACGATCTTGCTTCATCTTTTTGTTCATGTGGAAGTCACATGGCGGTTATATCTCCACAGATAGTATAACCGCTCCTTACAACATAGTAGGGATATCATGAAGTATATCCAACTCAGCATCACGTCTACGAATATGTTTACGTTGCCATTGCGAACGTCTGAGAAAAAACATGTCACGGTCTCGTAGGTTTACATTTACTTTTGAACTTAAAGATATTATTACTTTATCTTCATAGGTACGCATTTCAGTTTTGTATACCAAGTCCTTACACATAATACTCATATCAAAGAGAACGTTTAAATGACTAAAAATAGCAGGCGCCGATTTAAAATATGACCTCCGCAAAGTAAATTCTTCAAAGAAGTATTCTTTTGTACCAATCTTGGCCTAGGGCAGTCAGTGAGTATCGTTGCACTTGTAATATGTTTCAACACATTCTAGGGATCAACTTCTGCTAGAACATCCCAAACAGCATCCGAGCCCTATAAGACTTGTGCACTGTGAAATGTTTCTAATGTAGCGGTAAGTATTAAAGGATGATTGTGGAAGTACTCACACTCCGACCTGCTGTCGCCTGATGCATCGCATCTTGTGCATTGTCAGTAGGATTCCGATCATGACTCTAGCATGAGTTCACTGAGTGTTAGTGGAACGATCCGAAGTATTATTATACTAGATGTAAAATTCCAACGGACAATGTCTCTGAAGAGAAGAAGAGTTTATATAAAAGTAGATCTACACTCTCCATGCATTATAATCGACAACTGATTAATATATGCGATGTTAACTTCACCTTGCTTTTATTATAGTATTCAATACTTGGCGGATAATCCCTCCATTTCAGCAAGTAAACTGTCTTTATTTTTCCTTGACGCTCTCCGTAGTTACATATTTTTTCAATTTTAATATTCATGAAGTTACAGGTTGAAACTTACTTCTTTGTATTTCCCTGTTTATAAATCCGCCTTTTATTTTTTCACCATTTAAATCTTCCAGATAATATAACTTTAAACTATCACGACTGAATGACTGGATATTGTGGACTTTAAAAACTTCCGTAGTCCAACCGGATTCATATCCTTTTCTAAACCTTTCTTCTGTTCGAGAAACTCTTACATAATCGTTTACCTTTATTCCTGAATTATCTTTTATTTTGTTTTCTTTTTCATCCATATGCGCCATACGTCCTCTAGTTTTTGACATCTCTAAAGGAGTTGACTTTATAGTTCTATGGTAAGACCTGTTATAAGAATAAGCCAGATCGTCCAGTATATCAATATATTTAAAAGTATTCATTTTAGTAAAATATCTATGCATGCGTTCTTTAATAGTACGTTGGACTCTTTCAACTATTGCCGCTTTGTTTACGGAAAATGTATTGTAATAGCTTATACCATACTCCCAGAGCATCTCCTGAAACTCTCGCCCTTTGAATTCCATTCCTGAATCTGTCCAAAATGATTTGGGTGTTCTCCTCTCATCCTTTATAATTTCAAGTACTGCATCGGTAACTGTAGCTGATCTTTTATCTTTTATTGGCCTCAACCACAAGTATCTAGAGTATACGTCAATTGTAAAAAGTATATATTGAAAACCTTCATTATAAGAGCTGTATTTAATCATTTCCGATAAATCTAACTGCCAAACGCTATCGAGCTGCGGAGATATGGTTTTCCGTGTAGGAAATTTTTTTCTTACAGGTTTATGTAGAGTAAATGCCTCTTCACCCTCCAAATATGCTTTTAACTCTTTTTTCTCAATATTAGGATACCTTAAAGCAAACCTAGTGAAACCCCCAAAACTATTTGGCTCCCTCAGATTGAAGTAATACTTATCAACTACCTCCTTCGCCTCCATGTTGTCTACTGACACACGTGTAAGCGTTATATATATATATATATATATATGATATATATATATATATATATATATATATATATATATATATATATATATATATATATATATATATATATATTTGTCACAAAAATGTGATATTAGGTCACAAGGGAAAAAGAAAGAGAAAAAGATTTAAAATAACATTTATTTATACACAAACATTACAACTAAATATATATGATAATACATAATTTACGATTTAATCCAACTAGACCTATTATAAGGTGTTTTTCTTAGTCGGCCTCTGGTAACACGTTTAAATTTATCTGATGCGTAAGAAGTGCCTGATGGACTTGAATCAGGTCTTGGCGAAACGGGGATATTATCTAAGTCTGCTAAACGCGTTGTATTTAAGATTAAACTTCTGGGAAAATTAATAGTCTGAAGTTCTTGTTTGATATCATTCCAGCCTTTTACAGGTCCTTTCTTCCAGTTACGTGAGAGATCAGCTATCAAATCCACAATATTTGAGCCTTTAACTATTTCATCATCAATTACGATCTGTCCGGCTTCATTCAAAGTTAATTGGTCTTTTAAAATATTATATAAAGCTATTCCTGATTTACGCACTCTATTAGGTAAGCTCTCCTCTAGGATATTTTTAAATTTATCTTCATTTTTCACTTCAAGTTTTACTTCATTAGGTATATCTACATCATCGGTTACCGGGATACGTAAGGTTGGATGTAGGTGCAAGTCTTTAAGATCTATCAATTTTTGTATGGCATCTTGGTATAAGAGGCGTTTCTCATGGATGTTAATGTCTGAATTTAATATTCTGTACACTTCTTTCTCGTAATTGGTTATCTGTTCAACTTTAGGATCATATAAGCTTGGAGGTAGAGGCTGCTGAAAAGCTAATGAATCGTTCACAATATAAGGATTCTGTTGGTGCAGCTGTTGTTGCTGATGTGAAAGAGGATGTAATGTCAATGCATTGGGCTGTAATATCTGCGTATATGGGGGTAGTGAATGATGAAACTGTGATTGTGGATTTTGCGCAAGGTGTGGCAATAACTGACCATATTGGGGTTGTGAATGATGAATCTGAGGAACTGAATTCTGTACAAATGCTGTATTATTATACTTCATTTTCTCATACTCATTATACTGTGAAGTACAGCAACCTCTTCATTAGGGGACAACCACTAGATACTCAGTGGAGCTATAACGAGAAGGTAATGTAGGAATACCGCCTCCTGCCTCTCTGTAGTAACTTTCTTTTTATTTGTTTTTTCAGATTTTTTATGTTGAGGGAGAGTTTTTTTAAGAATGTTTCCTATAACGGCGTAGCTTTTAACCTTCTGAGGTTGTTTAAAGGAACTATTTTCCTTTTATAGATTTAAAACAGACATTCACATACACACTGGATGAATTTCTCATCCTCACTAATTAGTTTACGTTTTTCAGAAGGTTTCAGCTTTTTAAATTTTTTTATAAGAGGTAAATACTTTGCAACTAGAGCACTCATTATTCAGGTATGTATACAGTTTCTTCTCATAGGGGAAAATGTTGGTACGGAGCAACACTCTGTGCGTGTTTTTGGGGTGAAGTTCACACATCAAATAACCGTGGAGGGTTGAAGTAACCTCTTTATATACTTTTAAGAACTCTTTCCTTTGAAGAGGAAACATTTGAGTTGCCAATACATTAATTTGACTCATGTCTCTTCTCTGCCCAAACAACAGTAAATACTGTGTGTTTAAAGAAACACTTCGCATATGCTTGCTTTGATGAAAAATATTCTGCGTTATGAAAAACACAGAGATATTTAGATGGTGGGAATAAACTGTGAACGCTTCTGCTATTTCCAAATTCAATTTGTGCATTAAATCATCTAATACAATAATTTTGTGGCCTTGTATATTGTCCAGCGATCTAATATCGTATATGCCTTCATGAAATTGAATCACATCTTTATATTCTTTAAAAAATTTTTCCTGATAAACATTATAACACCATATTATTTTTACAGGGGTTTGTTCAAAAATCTCCATTTCCTTTAAAATATTTAATAATAGAAAGGTTTTACCACATCCTGTCGGCCCAGCTACAAGACATGTTGCGGGACTTCGGAACGTAAATTTCTCCACATCCATACTCTTCAAGTAGATAATGAATAATGAGTTTAATTAAAGTTGTAAAGCAGTCAAATATATCTGTTTCTAAGATAAAATTTTCCGTAAAATTTATCAATAAAATGTTTTATATATCAGAAACTCTGTGTGTTTTTTATTCTTACATTACAAATTAAAAATAAAAAAGTATTAAAACAAAAATAAAAATAGAAATAATAAAAAGTAATAAAACAAAAATATAAAAGAAAACATAATGTTAATAAATATATGAGTTAAAACAGTAAAGCAGAAAGTTAAAACAGTAAAGCAGAAAGTTAAAGCAGTAAAGCAGTAAAACAAAAGCGTACTAATCCCCATAGGTGTTAGGTAACACCTCTATTGTTTTACTGCTTTACTGCTTTAAGGTATGTAATGTATGTGAGTTAAAGCAGTAAAGCAGAAAGTTAAAGCAGTAAAGCAGAAAGTTAAAGCAGTAAGCAAGAAGTTTACAGCAGTAAAGCAAAGAGTTTAAAGCAGTAAAGCGAAAGTTAAAGGCAGTAAAGCAAAGAGTTAAAGCAGTAAAGCGAAAGTTAAAGCAGTAAAACATGAGTTAAGCAGTAAAGCAAAGAGTTAAAGCAGTAAAGCAGTAAAACAAAGGCATACTAATCCCTAGGTGTTAGGTAATCAACACCTGCTATTTGTTTTACTGCTTTATGCTTTAAGGTATGTAACAGTATATGTTTTTAATAAAATTTCGTACAATTGTAGTAAAAATGAATGACTCATAGTATATTTGAAAAGAAATTCTTTGAAATGTTTAAGTATGAAATAAAAATGAATGACTCATATTATATATATTTCTCGTTCACGCGGGAATTTTGCGTCTGCGGACGCACGGCGGCGGCGTTACGCGTGAAAATATTGCGATTTTGGGCGGTGGATTCGAACCAGCGGAAATATTGCGCCTGCGGCGCAACGCATCCGGCGGCATGCGGCGGCGTACACCTGCGGGTGCGCCATGCCGATTCCGTAGCGCGAAGGGCTCACGCTGAGCCCTGTTGGGTAGCTTATGATCTAGAGGTAGACAAAAGATGAGTCATCAAAGATGAATCATCAATATAGGTGGTATCAAAGATGACTTCATCAAAGATGAGTCATCAAAGATGAGGCAACAAAATTGAGGCATCAATGCTGAGGCATCAAAGTTGAGGCATCAAAGTTGAGGCATTAATGTTGAGGCATCAAACTTGGGGCATCAAAGTTGAGGCATAAAAATATCGAGTGTGAATGTAAGTGTAAGTGTATCTGTGTGATGGTGTGAATGTATGTATATGGTTTAATGTAAGTGTCTATGGTTTAATTGTAAGTGTCTATGGAAGAGTGGTAAGTGCTTATAAAGTGTCCATAGTGGTGTATAAGTGTAAATAGTGAATCGTGTGTAATAAGTGTTAGAAAAATACTACTCATAGTAGGCAAGCATTCTAGCAGATTGTTAATGTACACCATCTCGAATCTCATACTTATTACCTAGGGGTAGACACCCATATTAGG
>JABUQX010039066.1:17500-19349 GCA_015478945.1 Trachelipus rathkii
CTACAAAAACTGTAAGTAGAGAAAGAAAATTTTCGTTGAGTTGCCAAAAATTTTTTGTTGTTGGCAAATTTTTTTTTTTTTTTTTTTTTTATTTCTCAAAGGATAGTGGTATAAAAAACGTGTCTTTTTTTCATATTTCTTTTTATCGAACATTTTTTATATTTTGTTGTGCTCCTTATTTCGAAATTTTCGTGGAGCTGTATATTTTTCGGAGCTCTTATAATATTTTTTGAGTGGAGCAATTATATTTTACGGAGCTCTGACATTTAAATATTTGTTGAGTGGAGCAATTATATTTTACGGAGCTCTTATATTTCAAAATTTTTGTGAGCAGTGTACAATTTTACGAGCTCTTACATTGAAGTTTTTGTGTGGAGCTCGTACATTTGAAATTTTTGTGTGGAGCTTTTGAATTTTGAAATTTTTGTGTGGAGCTTTTGAATTTTGAAATTTTTGTGTGGAGCTTTTGAATTTTGAAATTTTTGTGTGGAGCTTTTGAATTTTGAAATTTTTGTGTGGAGCTCTTGAATTTTGAAATTTTTGTGTGGAGCTCTTGAATTTTGAAATTTTTGCGTGGAGCTTTTGAATTTTGAAATTTTTGTGTGGAGCCATTATATTTTACGGAGCTCTTATATTTGTGTGGAGCTTTTGAATTTTGAAATTTTTGTGTGGAGCTTTTGAATTTTGAAATTTTTGTGTGGAGCTTTTGAATTTTGAAATTTTGTGTGGAGCTCTTGAATTTTGAAATTTTTGTGTGGAGCTCTTGAAGTTTGAATTTTGGGGTGGAGCTTTCGGGTTTCGTGTGAAATTCTTGAATTTTTTTTCTTTTTGAATTTTTTTTTGAAATTCGATTTTTTTTTTTTTTGGTGTTTTGGTTTGAAAATCATTGAATTTTTTTTTACAGTTGTTGAATTGTTTGAAATTCAGTGTAGAGCTGTTGAATTTCTTTGAAATTCTTTTTGAAATTCGTTTTTTTTTTGTTTTTTTTTGGTTTTTGGGTTAAAAATCATTGGATTTATTTTTTTTATTTGTTGCAATTTCGTAGTGTCATTGTATATAATATTTGTTGATATCCGTATAGGCTTATTGAAATTTGTGTATATATTAATATTTTGGGGATTTATATATATGTAGGTTTAATTATTTAGTTAGGTTAGTGAGGATATATAGGTGTATTGATACTTTCTGGTATTATATTAATGAAAAATCTTATCTTGTGTTTTTCTCTCGACCTTCCCCACTAGAGACGTGAACCCTTGCCTTGGCTCCGTATACCCTCCGTCAGCACGTATTGGTGGAGCCGGCAACATATTTTGGTGGCTCGTTCGGCGTCTTCAAGTGGTGGGTTCGGCATACCAGGTATAGTGAGAGAGCATAGGTGTGGAATCTACAAAAACTGTAAGTAGAGAAAAAAAATTTTCGTTGAGTTGCCAAAAATTTTTTGTTGTTGGCAAATTTTTTTTTTTTTTTTTTTTTCATTTCTCAAAGGATAGTGGTATAAAGAAACGTGCCTTTTTCAATATTCTTTTACGAACTATTATATATATTTTGTTGTGCTCCTTATTTCGAAATTTTCGTGGAGCTGTATATTTTCCGGAGCTCTTATATTTCAAAATTTTTGTGAGCAGTGTACAATTTTACGGAGCTCTTACATTGAAGTTTTTGTGTGGAGCTCGTACATTTGAAATTTTTGTGTGGAGCTTTTGAATTTTGAAATTTTTGTGTGGAGCTTTTGAATTTTGAAATTTTTGTGTGGAGCTTTTGAATTTTGAAATTTTTGTGTGGAGCTTTTGTAATTTTTGAAATTTTTGTGTGGAAGCTTTTTGAATTATTGAATTTTTGTGTGGAG
>JABUQX010039067.1:0-2500 GCA_015478945.1 Trachelipus rathkii
CCGATTTTTAATCAGAGTAAGAGAGGATTAGAGGTAAGGAAAAGTCTAAGAATGTTGAAGATCATTTCTAACGATCAGGGATATATCGAGTCTGGACCTTCATTCAATTTCTCAAGATTAATTGCTGGATAGAAAGGTGGTTGGCAAGTTCACAAGCTGATTATCCTGAAAATTAGAGGCAAGCTATTGGCGATGGTGATCGTTAAAAACGAATACATGATGACTCAGGGAAAAATATTCTGTAGAAGAGAGATAAGTCCACGTTCTATTTTGAGTTTACACGCCAGGGTCGAAGAGTTTATCATAGTCAGCTTGAGTATAAGGGTACAGATATACAGAAAGATGAATTTAATTGTGATTGAGAGATAGTTGAAGCATAATAGGTGAAAGTTGGAAACCTCCAGATCAAGAAACAAGAGAAAAAGCAACATCATGTGCGCACATAGCATAACAACCTGCCTTTAGGCCAAAATTGAGGAATTCAGATAGTAGAGTGAACAGAGTAAGGTTTGTTGACGGAAGGCTCAAACATCTGAGTTTCGGTTAAGAATAAGAGATGATGTTTAGATGAGGAGAGGTGCTATTCAGAAAAGTGGAAATAAATTACGTGTAAGACCGCACGTGGTGCAGAAATTTAATGAAATAAAAGAGACGTGCCATTAGAAGAGGCCCGGTAACATTGTGACTGAGCACCACTCATTACAGGAGGTCCCAACTCTTAAGTGGTGAATGGGAGGACAAACAGATGAGGGTCTGTTTTTGGAATCCTCTAATCTAGGCTATCTTCGAGGCTAATCGTTAGTGCCATCTCTATTTTTTAAAAAGAAAGTGTTGTCTGCATTGGTATTTTATGGTGTGTGATAAAGGATAGCCAACTCCAATGTAAGAAGAATGTGGATATATAGATCAAGAGGGGCCGAGTCACTGAGCACTGGAATGCCTTCGGAATGCTTTCCTTACACTACTTCATAATGGGGGGATGACCTCGTCTCTTCGAGATGCTGCTTTCCCCTTACCCATATATAATATATATATATATATATATATATATATATATAATATATATATAAATATATATATATATATATATATATATATATATATATATATATATATATATTAATAAATATATATATATATATATATATATATATATATATATATAATATATATAATATATATATATATATATATATATATAATATTATATATATATATATATATTATATATATATATATATATATATATAATTATATAATATATATAAATTACATGAATGGTGATTCAGAAATATTTGTACAAACATTTAGGGCTAGTTCTCCACTCCACACCTAAACAAGTAAAAGATGTTATTTACTTGAATGTCTGGAAATATCCTGCTTTCTGAGTTACATTCGAAGGATGAAATGAAACGGTAAAAACACTGATGTTACAATCTAATTCATATGTACAAGAAATACGAATATTTACAAAGTCAAATGACCGCTGTAATAAATATATCGTCAGTAATTTGTGTATATTCTGACGGGCGGATGGTTTTGAAAGCATCTACGATGTGCTGGTAGCACCTATTCATTGAGAATGTTGCTTCATAAGCTTGGTCATTCAGGAGTCTCCAAGAGATAAAATTCTAATGAATTTAGGTCAAGTGAATGTGCCGGTAGGCCTCTTTAATCCATTTTCTATAATGAATAGCTGTTCGTATATCTCGAATAATGAGGCTAGAATGTACTGAAACCTCATCATGCATAAACCACATGATTGTTCTTAATACCAGAAGCACATCATTTAGATGGTACGGAATTGTTATCTAAAATATCAGCCCATTCTTTGGTCTTGAACAACTGCTGGCGTCTTGCTTGAATTGTACCCTTGGAATTTTCGACTACCTAGAGATGTTTGTTGTAAAAAATTTTGTACCTTACTACCAAAGACAGCTTCATCCGTAAAGAATATTGAAGAGACAAACAATGGGTTTTGCTGTCAACTGAAAGAACATGGGAAAGACATTTACCTGTGATGGGTTATCAACAAGTGCTAGACCTTGCCGACTTTGAAGATGATATGGATACGGGAGGTGTACGATACTCAGAGGAAAACGCTTCATATTTTGACTGTTGCTGGTCTCGCAATGCCAACTTGCCAGGGTTGTGGAGTCGGAGTCGGAGTCGGAGTCGGGGAGTCGGTAGTTTTGAAGAGAATGGAGTCGGAGTCGGAGTCGGAGTCGGCAACTTTTGAAAAAGGATGGAGTTTGGAGTCGGAGTCGGAGTCGGTAATTTTGAAGAGGGTGGAGTCGGAGTAGGAGTCGGAGTCAGTAATTTTCAAAAGAGTGGAGCCGGAGTCGGAGTCGGAGTCGGCAATTTTCAGAAGGGGTGGAGTCGGAAGTGGGAGTCGCAAGTCGGTAATTTTGAAGAGGGTCGGGTCGGAGTCGGAGTCGGGTCGGAGTCGGAGTCGGAGTCGGTAATTTTGAAGAGGGTGGAGTCGGAGTCGGAGTCGGAG
>JABUQX010039067.1:15000-24444 GCA_015478945.1 Trachelipus rathkii
CCACATACCTACACCATGGCCCCACATTAGCCTACACCCGAGCCTTCCACATAGCCTACACCCAGTCTACACATAGCCTACACCCAGCCTCCACATAGCCAACACCTCAACCAGACTCCACCCAGCCTTGTACCAGCTACACCTTACACCTAGCCTCCACCCATTCTTCACCTAGCCTACACCACACCTAGCCTCCACAGCCTTCACCTACACTAACCACCTTAGCCTCCACCCAGCTCACCTTACACCTACACCTAGCCTCCAGCCAGCCTTCACCTACACCTACACCTAGACTCCACCCAACCTTCACTAGCGTACACCTTATTACCTAGGCTACAAGTGCCCCCTACAATTCTTGATATTTCAACCTTGATCTGCCATATGACCATGGGGTCAATTTTGAACCCACGCTAAACCTTGATGGCTTTTTGATGGTTCCCAATCACCGTAAGAAGTATCTAGTGATGTTCTATTAGTGTTCTATGAGTATTAGATGAGTGCCAGGTGAGTGCCAGGTGAGTGCCAAGTGAGTGCCAATGAGTGCCAATGAGTGCCAAGTGCAAGTGCAATGAGCTGCCAAGTGAGTTGCCACTATAGTGCCAAGTGGTGCCCACAAGTGCCAACTGAGTGCACTTTTTCAAGCCTTTTTTTTCTAGCCTCCCCTGAGCCCCGAATAGCCCTAATATGGGTATCTACCCCTAGGTAATAAGGTATGAGGAATCGATTGGTGTATATTACAAGCTGCTAGGATACTTCCTACTATGAGTTAGTATTTTTCTAACACTTATACACACATTCACTATGACACTTATACACACTATGACACTTATAAGCACTTACACTCTCCATAGACACTTACATTAAACCATAGACACTTACATTAAACCATAAGCACTTACATTAAACCATAGACACTTACACTTACACTCACACACTTGATATTTTGATGCCTCAACTTTGATGCCTCAACTTTGATGCCTCAGCATTGATGCCTCAGCATTAATGCCTCAACTTTGATGCCTCAACTTTGATGCCTCAGCATTAATGCCTCAGCATTGATGCCTCAACTTTGAAGCGTTCATCTTTGATGACTCAATCTTTGATTGACGTCATCTTTGATACCGTCTATATTTTGATAAATTCATCTTTGAGGGCTCATCTCTACCCTACATTAAAGAACAGAGTTAATATTAATGTCTTCCCTAGTTCATAAGCTAACCACCAGGGCGCCGCATGCGCCCTCCGCGCGAAGGCTGACAACCCCGCACCCGCAGGTGCGACCCGCCGCGTTCCCGCCGCCGCGTGCGCCCGCAGGCGCAGTATTTCCGCGTACCCGCCCGCCGCGTGCGCCCGCAGGCGCAATATTCCCGCGTTTAACCGCCGCCGCGTGCGCCCGGCATGCTCAGATATTCCCTGCGCGGAACAAAAATATGGATATCAATGTAAACTATTCAAAGAATTTCTTTTCAAATATACTATGAGTCATTCATTTTTATTTCATACTTAAACATTTTTATTAAAAACATTTTCGCGAACATAAAACTGTAACTCATTACAGACCTATTATTTAACACATATATTTATTAACATTATTTTTACTTAATACTTTTTACTTAATACTTTTTAATTTATAAATTTTTAAAAATTGTATGTAAGAAGAAAAAATTCAGAGTGTCTGATATATAATCATTTTATTTTACTACAATTGTACGAAATTTTACTAAAAACATTAACATTACTACCTTTAAGCAGTAAATCAGTAAATCAATAGGTGTGTTATTACCTGACACCAAGGGGATTAGTATGCTTTTGTTTTACTGCTTTACTGCTTTAACTCATGTTTTACTGCTTTAACTCATTGTTTTACTGCTTTAACTCATGTTTTACTGCTTTAACTCATATATTTATTAACATTACATTACCTTAAAGACAGTAAATCAGTAAATCAATAGAGGTGTGACCTAACACCAAGGGGGGATTAGTATGCTTTTGTTTTACTGCTTTACTGCTTTAACTCATGTTTTACTGCTTTAACTTTCTGTTTTACTGCTTTAACTCATATGTTTTACTGCTTTAACTCATATATTTATTAACATTACATACCTTAAAGCAGTAAATCAGTAAATCAATAGAGGTGTGACCTAACACCAAGGGGGATTAGTATGCTTTTGTTTTACTGCTTTACATCATTTAACTCATGTTTACTGCTTTAACTTTCTGCTTTACTGTTTTAACTTTCTGCTTTACTGCTTTAACTTTCTGCTTTACTGCTTTAACTTTCTGCTTTACTGTTTTAACTCATATATTTATTAACATTATGTTTTCTTTTATATTTTTTATTTATTATTTCTATTTTTATTTTTGTTTTAATACTTTTTTATTTTTATTCTTTTTATTCTTTTTATTTTATTTTTATTATTTTACTTTTATTATTATTTTATTTTGTTTTAATACTTTTTATTTTTATTCTTTTTATTCTTTTTATTTTATTTTTATTATTTTACTTTTATTATTATTTTATTTTTATTATTTTTATTATTATACTTAGTGTTATTTACTTCATGCCTATTGTTATTATTATTTAGAGCACACCATACACACCCTCACCACGCCCCACCAGACACCCACCCCCCGCACCACACAAGGAACACCGCCACCCCACCACACACCCAGCACACACACACACACACACACACACACACACACACCAACACACCACACACACTTACACTTGACACACATTCACTTATGACACTTATTACACACATTCAAACTATGAACTTATATACCTCATAGACACTTACATTTACACTTACAACAGACACACACACACACACCACACAGATTTACTTACACTCACACACAGATTTACTTACACACGCAGATTTACTTACACTCACACAGATTTACTTACACTAACACACAGATTACTTACACACGCAGATTTACTTACACTCACACAGAATTTACATTTACACTCACACACAGATTTACTTACACTCCCACACAGATTTACTTAACACTCACACACAGAATTACTTACACACACAGATTTACTTACACAACAGATTTACTTACAGTCACACACAGATTTACTTACATACACACACACACACACACACACACACGCACACTCACTTACACACCCACACACACTCACTTACACATATAACGTATAATTTGATTAAAACATTTTATGTTTTAATTAAACCACGCTCTTTTTATATTAATCACTTCAGAATATAACAAAAGTACAAAATTCTGCAAAAAATTTCTTAAACTTTGAACAAAAAATTCAGGTATTAATCCATGTAGGTATAAACTATAAATTTTATAACTATCAAGTTTTAAAATAACTTTTACTAAAATTTTATGAAATTTTATTAAAAACATATATTTTACGTACCTTAAAGCAATAAAAATCAGGTTAAACAAAACAGTAAGGCCAGCCCCTAGCACCCCTCTACACCACGCTATGCCACGTTTTGTTCTATTGACTTTACTGTTTTACATCATCTTTACCCATGTAATAAGTATAAAAAATAACAAAATAAGTCCTTCTCTGCTAACATAACATGTTTTTTATTAAAAATCATTCTAAGTTTTATTTAAAAATAACAAAAATTGGCTTACATTTATATTATTCGCTCGATATTTACTAAAAATATTTCAAAGTTTTTTAAATAATTCGGATTTTCTTTATTATTATATTATTATTATTATTTTATTATTATCTATGTACATTGACAATCCCTCACCACGAAAAAACACAACAACCCGCACTCGTTACAGATACGAAACTGACCTCTCTCTGTGTAAAAATGTGGTGAAATAACTACTTTAGCCCTAAATTTAGGATAAACCTTTTGTACCCCTAGGACGATTAGGCCTAATTCCAGGTCAAGAATATATTTCAAACTGACCTTTTCTGTAAAATGTGGTGGGATTATCCTAAATTAAGGCCTAAATTTAGGCCTAAAATTAGGATAATCCTTTTTGTATCACAGGCGGATTTAATCCTAATACCAGGTACAAAAGGTTAATTCCCGATAGACAAGAATCAATGTTTATTATTTTTTTAATATATTTCAAACTGAAAATGCTGGATCGTAAGATCCTTTCTGATCAGTAAGAAGGAAATGTCTTACCTTTTCTGGAGTGGACGGAAGTAATCCTTTATCTCTATATGACCTCGTATGTGATTGGTCGAGAAATTATTTTATCGCTTTTTGGTTTTAAGGTATGAAAAACATGTTTTTTTCACATTCCTGTGCCCTACCTCTGATTGGTATAATTATATTTGAGCAGGTGTGTTTTATTATTTTTTAGACCCAAACTCATTTTAAAATCATACTTCGTTTTGTGCTGTTAACGTGCACAACGTTCTCTGATTTGTTAATTAAAGAGTTTTCTATTATTCACAAGTGTATATTCATGAATTCACCTTTAAACAGAGTATACCTCAATACAAGACATTTCCAATGGGGAAATCAAGATCCCCGGAAGTAGGGTTTCATTCTTATATAAAAGAAAACCCGATGGATTTGAATTTTTCAAGTGTGCTACCCAATCACCATGTTATAATACCAAGCGTATTTTCGTGAGGCCAAATGAATTACTTTGTATATGTAATCACACTGAAGAGTGGCTTACAGAATACTTTAAACCAAACTCAGCTTTAAACTGGACCGAAACAGTTATTAGCCTGTGCGAAGAAACCAGCGATAAGCAACTTACTCTATCATTTTATAAACATCAAAACATAATCAGCTTGGAAGTTAGATTATGGGAGAGAAATAATGAAACAACCGTATTTGAACCTACATCATTTGGATTCTACATTTCAGGCCTAATGCAGCTGAAATATATGTTAGAGGTACGTAGGCGAATGTTAATGCAGATGAAGAAGACATATGTGTTATCTAATTACGTAACCGTAATTCATTACATGTTATACCAAGAATACTACGCATTTAAGAAAACCCTGATCGATGATCCTACGCGCATCATTGATCGCTTCCTAAGTTCTATAGACGTACAGAAATTCATTTATCTACTTAGAAAACAATGGCAAGAAAGTATTTATGCAGGTGACCCAGAATGTAAATATACTATGATATCTGAGCGGGAACTTTTTACGTATGTGTTAACTGAAGGTATTACTGAGACACGAAACTATATCATCGTATATTTACATTCTGGGTCACCTGCATAAATACTTTCTTGCCATTGTTTTCTAAGTAGATAAATGAATTTCTGTACGTCTATAGAACTTAGGAAGCGATCGATGATGCGCGTAGGATCATCGATCAGGGTTTTCTTAAATGCGTAGTATTCTTGGTATAACATGTAATGAATTACGGTTACGTAATTAGATAACACATATGTCTTCTTCATCTGCATTAACATTCGCCTACGTACCTCTAACATATATTTCAGTTGCATTAGGCCTGAAATGTAGAATCCAAATGATGTAGGTTCAAATACGGTTGTTTCATTATTTCTCTCCCATAATCTAACTTCCAAGCTGAATTATGTTTTGATGTTTATAAAATGATTAGAGTAAGTGCTTATCGCTGGTTCTTTCGCACAGGCTAATAAGCTGTTCGGTCAGTTGTAAAGCTGAGTTGGGTTTTAAAGTTTCTGTAAGACCACTCTTCAGTTGTGATTACATACAAAGTAATTCATTTGGCCTCACGAAAATACGCTTGGTATTATAACATGGTGATTGGGTAGCACACTTGAAAAATTCAAATCCATCGGGCTTTCTTTTATATAAGAATGAAACCCTACTTCCGGGGATCTTGATTTCCCATTGGACAATGTCTTGTATTGAGGTATACCTGTTAAGGTGAATCATGATATACACTTAGTGAAAATAGAACACTTTTATTACAAATCAGAGAACTTTGTGCACCCGCTTAACACCCAAAACGAGTATGATTTTAAAATGAGTTTGGGTCTAAACATCCCGCCCTGCATCCTCAAATATAATTTTCATCCAATCAGAGGTAGGGCTCAGGATATGAAAAAACATGTTTTACATACCTTAAAACCAAAAAGCGTTAAAATAATTCTCGACCAATCACATACGAGGTCATATAGAGATACAGGATTTAACTCCGTCCACTCACCAAGGAAAGGTTAAACATTTCCTTCTTACCTGATCAAAGGATCTTACCGATCCAGCATTGTTTTCAGTTTGAAATAATATTTATAAAATAATAACATTGATTCTTGTATAGAATTACCTTTTGAACTGGTATTAGGATTAAATCCCGCCTGTGACTACATAACAAAAGCGCTTTGATCTCAAATTTAGGCCTTAAAATTATAGCGGCCTAACGTAGTTAATTGCCACCACAGTTTTACAGAAAAGCGTCAGTTTGAAATATATTTTGACCTGAATTAGGCCTAAATCGGCCTAGGGGTACCAAAAAGGTTTTATCCCAAATTTAGGGGCTAAAAGTAGTTATTTCAACCCACTTTTACAGAGAGAGGTCAGTTTTGTATCTGTAACGAGTGCGGGTTGTTGTGTTTTCTCTTGTTGGATTGTCAATGTACATTAGATAATAATAATAATATAATAAATAATAAAGAAAAATCCGAATTATTTAAAAAAACTTTGAAATATTTTTAGTTAACATCGAGCGAATAATATAAATGTAAGTGAATAATTGTTATTTTTATAAATAAAAACTTAGAATGATTTTAATAAAATACATGTTATGTTAGCAGAGAAGAACTTATTTTGTTATTTTTATACTTATTACATGGCTAAAGATTGATGTAAAACAGTAAGTCAAATAGAACAAAACGTGCATAGCGTTGGCTTAGAGGGGTGCTAGGGGCTGGCCTTACTGATTTTCTGATTTATTGCTTTAAGGTACGTAAAAATATATGTTTTTAATAAAATTTCATAAAATTTAGTAAAAGTTATTTTAAAACTGATAGTTATAAAATTTATAACAAAAAGTTATTAACAGTTTAATAATTTAGATTCTTTTTTTATAGAAGTTTTAAGAAACTTTGAAATAATTTTAGTTATATTTGAATGAGTAATATAAATGTACGTGTTTAATTAAAACATAAAATGTTTTAATAAATTATACGTTATATGTGTAAGTGAGTGTGCGTGTGTGTGGGTGTGTGAGTGTGTGTGTGTGTAAGTGTGTGTGTGTGTGTGTGTGTGTGTGTGTGTGTAAGTAAATCTGGGTGTGACTGTGTGTGTGTGTGTGATGTGTGTAAGTAAAATCTGTGTGTGTGTAAGAAAATCTGGTGTGGGAGTGTAAGTAAATCTGTGTGAGTGTAAGTTAAATCTGTGTGTGAGTGTAAGTAAATCTTCTGTGAGTGTAAGTAAATCTGCCTGTGTAAGTAAATCTGTGTGTGATTGTAAGTAAATCTGTGTGTACAACGAGTGTAAGTAAATCTGCGTGTGTAAGTAAATCTGTGTGTGTGAGTGTAAGTAAATCTGTGTGAGTGTGTGTGTGTGTGTGTGTGTGTGTGTGTAAGTGTAAATGTAAGTGTCTATGGGTAAATATAAGTGTCATAGTGAATGTGTGTATAAGTGTCATAGTGAATGTGTGTATAAGTGTAAGTTGTGTGTGGTGTGTTGTGTGTGATGTGTGTGTGTGTGTGTGTGTGTGTGTGTGTGTTGTATGTGTGTTCTAAATAATAATAACAATAGGCATGAAGTAAATAACAATAAGTAAAAATAATAAAAAAAAATAAAAATAAAAAAATAAAAATAATAAAAATAATAAAAATAAGAATAAAAATAAATAAAATAATAAAAAAAAAAAGTATTTAAAAAAATAAAATAATAAAAAGTAAAAATTATAACAAAAAAATAAAAAGAATAAAATAATTAAATAAAAAAGTAATAAAACAAATAAAAATAAAAAAAAAGTATTAAAACAAAATAAAAAAAACATAATGTTAATAAATATATGAGTTAAAGCAGTAAAACATATGAGTTAAAGCAGTAAAACATATGAGTTAAAGCAGTAAAGCAGAAAGTTAAAACAGTAAAGCAGAAAGTTAAAGCAGTAAAAACATGAGTTAAAGCAGTTAGTAAAGCAGTAAAAACAAAAGCATACTAATCCCCTCCTGGGTTAGGTCACACCTCTATTGATTTACTGATTTTACTGCTTTAAGGTATTTAATGTTAATAAATATATGAGTTAAAGCAGTAAAACAGAGGAAAGTTAATAACAGTAAAAGCAGTAAAACATATGAGTTAAAACATGAGTTAAAGCAGTAAAAGCAGTAAAACAAAAAGCATACTAATCCCCCTTGGTGATTAGGTCACACCTCTATTGATTTACTGCATTTACTGCTAAGGGTAATGTAATGTTTAATAAATATATTGGAGGTTAAAGCAGTAAAACATATGAGTTAAAGCAGTAAAACGAGTTAAAAGCAGAAAAACATGAGTTAAAGCAGTAAGCAGTGAAACAAAAGCATTTACTAATCCCCCCCTGGTGTCAGGTAACACCGTCTATTTGATCTTACTGATTTTACTGCCTTTAAAGGATGTAATGTTAATGTTTTTTATAAAATTTCGGTACAATTTTAGTAAAATAAAATGATTATATATTCAGACACTCTGAGTTTTTTCTTCTTACATACAATTTTTAAAAATTTATAAATTTTAAAAATTTATAAATTAAAAAGTATTAAGTAAAAATAATGTTAATAAATATATGTGTTAAATAATAGGTCTGTAATGAGTTACAGTTTTAGGTTCGCGAAAATGTTTTTAATAAAAATGTTTAAGTATGAAATAAAAATGAATGACTCATAGTATATTTGAAAAGAAATTCTTTGAAATGTTTAAGTATAAATAAAAATTTTTCGTTCCGCGGGAAATATTGCGCATTGTCGTGGAGCGTCACGCTGGCAGGCGGTTACCGCGGGAATATTGCGCCTGCGGGCGACTACCGCTGGTGGGCGGTTAGTACGCGAATTACTGCGCCTGCGGGGGCGCACGTTACGGCATGGCGGAACGCGGCGTGCGTACGCCCTGCGGGTGCGGGGTTGTCAGCCTTCGCGCGGAGGGCGCATGCGGCGCCCTGGTGGTACGCTTATGAACTAGGGGAAGACATTAATATTAACTCTGTTCTTTAATGTAGGGTAGAGATGAGCCATCAAAGATGATTTCATCAAAGATGAATTATCAATATAGACGGTATCAAAGATGACGTCATCAAATGATGGATCTGTCATCAATAGTAATGAACCTTATTCAAAAAGTTAGAGGGGCATCAATGCTCATGAGGCATTAATTGCTGAAGAGTGGCAATCAATAGATGTTAGGCTATTTGCAAAGTTGAGGCATTAATGCTGAGGCAATCAATGCTGAGGCATCAAAGTTGAGGCATCAAAGTTGAGGCATCAAAAATATCAAGTATGTTGGGTAAAGTGATGTAAATAAAGGGAATA